>JAJOOO010080581.1:0-22298 GCA_029582685.1 Solanum piurae
GTAGTTAATAAGAAAATAATTATCAACATAGATTTAGTGTGATACTATCTAATAGTCTAATGTCGATTGGTGCGAGGGTGAAAACTAAGCCATACATCGATGTGATGTCTAATATGAGGTAAATGTAAGGGTTAGTAAATTATACACAGGTAGCCGAACCAAGGTGCGGGGTGAAATTCTCTAGTTCCCGGACCAAGGAATTAGAGATACCTAACTTATCACTTTGCATGTAATACAGTAGGAAAGGATTACTATTGCTAGAATTACCGCATTATGAGTTTATGGGGAACACATACACCCTAGTTTCTCTCTCATCTTGATAACAACAAAAGTTTGAATCTTGCTTACTAATTGTTCACATAACTTTCATAATTTGTTTCAGAAATCCCCCCCCTCCCGCCCTTAATTACTTGTTTCGGAAATACGTTGACTAAACGAATATAATCGTAAGCTGAACTTAAGTCTAGACCATATTCCTCGTGGGATCAACCCCAACCTACAAGTTGGGTTCTTTACTTGATAACGATTGCTTACGCTTCTTTAGGGAGGTGTAATTTGAGCGTATCAAATTTTGGTGCTGCTGCCGGGGAATAAGGCTTTTAGATTAAGTTTAACTACATTATTGAACTTTAGTCACATATTTCATAATTTTACTTTTTCTTTTGTTTTTGTTTATCTAAGGTTCCTACTCTAGTGTATGCCAAGTAAACGGAGCCTAGGTGAACCACTTACTCCCTACCATCCAGAATTGAACAGAACTTTGCAAAGAATGAATAACCAAGGAGTCCCAGTCAATCCTATAGGATGAAATTTAGGTGATGGAGCTGAGTTGCAGCCTCTGAGGGTTGGTGATGAGAATAATCATGTTCAAGGTGAAAACTACTGGGAGATGCATTGAGGGTACATGATCTACCAGGACCAAAACTGCGTGATAACTATAGGGTCAACTTTAATGCTGTTGAATCTGAAGGACCTCTTGTTCTACCCCCTCTACCTCCGGGGCATACATTTGTGGTGACCAACAGTTTGATGCAGATGTTTACAACGAGGGGTTTGTTTGCTGCTTTGGCATCGGAGGATCCACATGCTCACATAGCCAAGTTGAGGAGTGTTTGCAAAAGTTGTGTGGGTCGACCAAATTTGGACATGGATTTCATTGGATTGCGAGTATTCCCTCTATCATTGACCGTCGATGCTACTGTGTGGTTTACTGAGTTTCCTTATAACTCAATCTACTTTTGGGAACAATTAACTGAAGTGTTCTTGGCAAGATACTTTCCCGTGTCAAAGAAGCTGAACCACAAAGATAAACTCAACAACTTCGTAATAATACCTGGAGAGTCTGTGAGTAGTTCTTGGGACAGGTTCACTACTTTCATAAGAGGTGTTCCGAATCACCGCATTGATGATGAATCACTGAAGGAATACTTCTACCGAGGTCAGGATGACAATAGTAAGGCGGTGCTTGATACTATCGCTGGAACTACAATCGTCTACAATCGTGACAACAACTACAACCGGAACAACTATGGCAACAAAAATGATCTGGTTGGTCCTTATATCCCTCCTCAAAATTGGGAATCTGGTAATAGCAAAGCTGGAGGTAATATGTCATGTATTGAGGATATGATGCAGAAGATGATGAAGAGGTTTGATGCGACTGGTGAGAATGTGAAGGAGATGCGAAATGACTTGTCTGGTATTGGTCAAAAAGTTGATGCCCATGCAGTGTCGATCAAGCATCTTGAGCTACAGATGATTCAATTGTCTACTGATAAACCCACGTCAACCTGGCACACTTCCTAGCAACACCATCCAAAATCCAAAGAATGATGGGCATTGTATGGCAGTCACTACTCGAGGGGGGTAAGCAGACCATTGATCCACCTATGCCGTCTGGGGTTGAAGTTGAGGCTAGTAAAAATGATGATGTGATTGAGGTAAATGGAGAGTCCGAGAATGCGACAGAGAAGGAAGCGGAGATAACTCAAAAAGTTGTTCCCATGCCTAGACCTCCACCTCCTTTCCCACAGAGGTTTGTAAAGAAGACTGAAGAAGGAAAATACCGCAGGTTTATTAGTATGTTGAAGCAACTTTCTATCAATGTGCCGTTGATAGAAGCTTTGGAGCAAATGCCTGGGTATGCAAAGTTTATGAAGGACTTGGTGACTTAAAAGCGGGCCGTGAGTTTTGAGAATGATGATAAATTGCAACATTGTAGTGCTATTGCTACAAGGTCCCTTTGTGCAAAAGAAGGAGGATCCTGGGGCCTTCACTATTCATTGTACCATTGGGTTGCTACATTTTGCAAAGGCGTTGTGCGATTTGGGTGCTAGTATCAATATGATGCCATAGGTTATTTACAAAAAGTTGGGTTTAGGGGATCCAAAATCGACTGTGATGCGACTACTTATGGCCGATAGAACTGTGAAGAAGCCCATTGGTGTGCTCCAAGATGTACTAGTGAAAGTGGAGTCTTTCATCTTTCCGGCGGATTTTATGATGCTTGATTATGATGTTGACTTTGAGCTTCCCATTATCCTTGGGAGACCAGTCCTAGCCACTGGGCGCATTTTGGTTGATATGGAGAAAGGGTTGATGAAGTTTCGATTGAACAATAAAGAGGAAACTTTCAATATCTCTATGTCCATGAAGCAGAGTAGTGAACTCAGATCAGTATCTATGGTGACACATATTATAGAGAGTGGTTCTGAGGTGCCTATTGAAGAGAGGTTGGGTGTTGATTCACTAGCAACAGTAATGATGACCTTTGAGGGTGATGGTATTGAAGACTTTGATGAATGGGTCGCCGCACTTGATAGGTTTGAATTCCGTTCAAAACCAAAGAGATTGGAGTTAGACATGAAGAATCGCGACTCTCCACTTGCTAGACCGTCTGTTGAAGAGGCTCCAAAATTGGAGCTTAAGTCTCTACCATCACATTTGAGGTATGTATTCTTGGGGAAAGATGGTACTTTACCGGTCATCAATGCGGCAGATTTGAATGTGGCACAAGTTGAGGCATTGGTTTCCATGTTGAAGAGGTTCAAACGAGCTATTGGGTGGACTATTGCGGACATTATTGGGATTCCTCCTGGTATTTTTTCTCATAAAATTCAACTCATGCCGGATCACAAGCCTAGTATTGAGCACCAGAGAAGACTAAATCCGCCTATGCAAGAGGTAGTTAAGAAGGAAATCATCAAGTGGTTGGATGCTGGGGTTATTTATCCCATTACAGATAGTAGTAGGGTGTGTCCTGTTCAGTGTGTGCCCAAGAAAGGTGGGATTACTTTGGTACCTAATGAGAGAAATGAGCTTGTTCCGATGCGACCCGTGACTGGATGGAGAGTCTGCATGGACTACCAAAAATTGAATGCTTGGACTGAAAAAGACCACTTTCCTATGCCATTCATGGATCAGTTGTTGGACCGACTTGCGGGTAAGGGTTGGTGTTGTTTCCTTGATGGTTATTCAGGCTACAATCAGATTTCTATAGCTCCGGAAGACCAAGAGAAGACCACATTCACTTGCCCTTATGGGACTTTCACATTCAAATGGATGCCATTTGGATTTTGTAATGCTCCAGCGACCTTCCAGCGTTGTATGATGTCGATATTTTTTGATATGGTGGAGGACACTATTGAGGTATTTATGAATGATTTCTCTGTGGTAGGTGACTCTTTTGATCGTTGTCTGGACCATTTGGCCTCGGTGCTTAAACGGTGTGAAGAGTGCAATCTTGTGCTTAATTGGGAGAAGTGATACTTTATGGTGAAAGAAGGGATAATTCTGGGTCATCGAATCTCTGAGAAGGGTATTGAGGTTGACAGAGCGAAAGTTGAGGTAATAGAAAAGCTTCCACCACCTATCTCTGTTAAAGGTGTTAGAAGTTTTCTTGGGCATACAGGTTTCTATAAGAGGTTCATCAAGGATTTCTCCAAAATTGCACATCCATTAGGCAAACTGCTCGAAAAGGAGTATAAGTTTGATTTTGATGATGCTTGTCTGAGAGCATTTGGAGAGTTGAAGGAGAAGTTAGTTACTGCACCTATCATTATTTCACCGGATTGAGGTAAACCGTGTGAGGTAATGTGTGATGCGAGTGGAATGGCGCTTGGTGTGGTATTGGGATAGAGGCGAGAGAAGATTCTTCATCCTATTTACTATGCTAGCAAATCTATAAATGTGGCTCAAAAGAACTATACAATGACTGAACAAGAGCTTCTTGCAATGGTTTTTGCATTCGAGAAATTTCGATCCTACTTGCTTGGTACTAAGGTCATTGTGCATACTGACCATTATGCATTGAGTTATTTGATGGCTAAGAAGGATGCAAAACCGGGGCTGATTAGATGGGTGTTGTTGCTGCAAGAGTTCGACTTTGTGGTGAAAGATAGAAAGGGGACAAAAAATCAGGTTGCCGATCACTTGTCTAGATTGGAGGAAGAAGCTATGCTCAAGCTTGGTGATAGGGCTGAAATTAATGATGCTTTTCCAGATGAACACGTATTGACTGCTTCTCATGATCTGATTCCTTTGTTCGCAAACTTTGCTAACTACTTGGCAAGTGATCTGATGCCATCAGATTTGTCTTTTCACCAATGGAAAAAGTTTATGCATGATGTGAAGAAGTTTTTTTGGGATGAGCCTTATTTGTATCGTAGTTGTGCTGATGGGATTATTTGTCGCTGTGTACTCGAGGTCGAGATGTTGAGTATACTAGAGGCGTGCCATGCATCGCCTGTTGGTGGGCATCATAGTGGTATTCAGACTGTGCATAAAATTTTGCAGTGTGGGTATTACTGGCCTACCATCCACCAAGATGCTCATGATTTCGCCAAGGCTTGTGACCGTTGCCAAAGAGAAGGAGGAATTTCAAAGAGGCAAGAGCTTCCTATGAATCCTATATTGGTGATAGAGTTGTTTGATGTATGGGGCATTGATTTTATAGGTCCATTTGTGAGTTCACACGGGATGAAGTATATTCTTGTTGCGGTTGATTATGTGTCAAAGTGGGTGGAAGCAGTGCGCTTCCCAACAATGAAGGTAGAAGTGTCACCGCATTCTTGAAAAAGAATATCTTCTCCATATTTGGTACACCTAGGGAAATTATCAGCGATGGAGGTTCCCACTTTTGTAATAAGTTGTTCAAGGCATTAGTTGAGAAATATGGCGTCCACCACAATGTAGCCACTCCCTACCATCCACAGTCTAGTGGGCAAGTTGAAGTGTCCAATAGAGAGATCAGGCAGATTTTGGCAAATATGGTGAATGCTAATGGAACGGATTTGTCAAGGAAGCGTGATGATGCTCTATGGGCCTATCGCACCACATTTAAGGCTCCTATAGGTATGTCCCCCTACCAACTTGTTTATGGGAAGTTTTGCCATTTGCCGGTAGAGTTAGAGCATAAGGCGATGTTGGCACTAAAAAAGATAAATTTGGATTGGGGAACCGTATCAAATCAGAGAATTAGTGAATTGAATGTGCTTGATGAGTTTCGCCTAAAAGCTTATGAAAGTTCAGCCTTGTACAAGGAGAAGATGAAGAAGTATCATGATCAAAGGATTGAAAAGCAAATTTTTTTTGTGGGTGATCTGTGCTTCTATTCAACTCTAGGTTGCGCTTGTTTCCGGGCAAGCTCAAGTCCAAATGGAACAGGTCATTCTTAGTCACGCAAGTGCTCCCATATGGAGCGGTGGAGCTTGAGAACAGTGAGGGAACAAGGTTTAAGGTAAATGGGCAAATGATCAAGATCTATCTAGGAAATGCGGAAAGTGTGCAAGAAGTTGTTGAGGCCTACTATCTTGATGAAGTCTGAGTAATCAAGAGGCATGCGTCGTGCCACGACGTTGAATCAAGCGCTGCTTGGGAGGTAACACACGATGTACAATCTAGCCAACCATAGGTTCTTCTTTTCAGTTTAGTAGTTTTCTTTGTTTATTTGCTTTTCTGTATTCCTTTAGATAAGTGCTTTAATTTTGTTTTAGTGTTGGCTAGATATAGCATAGGGTCCATGTCTAAAAAGTGTCTAGAAAATGTAAAAAGAAAGGCCTAATGGTTGCTACATGTGCAGGGGCGAAAAGCAAAATTCTACAAAAAATGTCTGTCGCAGAGGTCTATGGACCCCATCGACGATCCGTGGTTCATTCCACGGATCGTGAATGGCGTCCGTAGATCCCAGGTAAGACTTCTAAATTTTCTAAGTGTAAAAGTGACCTACAGACCCCATCTACGGACTGTAGGTTGGCCCACGGACTGTAGACGGGGTCTCATGGGTCCAAACCCTAGTTCTGCCTGACCTGACCCAGACCTCTTTTAAAATAAAAACCCCATTTTTCAAATCATTCCCCACTTCCCATATTTTCCTCCTAACCATTTCTAAACCCATCAAAATCCTAAAATCGCTCCATATTACCACCATTCCCCCATTAATCACTCCGCATTCATCCTCCCATATTCCCAATTCACTCTCCTCTCTCCCAAATCCCTTCATTCATAATTTCCCATAGGTTTTGATATTCGGGTTCGATGCGAAAGGCGAGTTAGAAGTTGTTGGAAGTCAGGAGTCATCCCACAATCACCCATTTCCTTTGCTTGTAAGGTAATCGACTTTCCCTTCACTTTGAATTCCAGTTCATTGTTGTTATAGAAAGTCAGGAAGTGGATCTTGACCTTGGGTAGTTGTTGTATAAAATTGCATGCTAAACTAAAATACAAAACACCCTTGGGACGATAGATTGTGATTGTGTTGTCTTTGTAATGTGTAAAAACAGTGTAATAAGAGTCTAAATGCAAGTTTTGACTTAGGGTTCCTAGCCTCGTATGCAATACCTGTTGAAAATTGAGTAATTGGAATCCTTGGGATGACAAACTAGCATAAAACTATGTTGAGATGCATGATTAGGCTAAGGTCCATGGTTTGAATTAATAAAATTTGGTTTCGAACAGAAGAGTGTCTTATGCCTAACACAGACTGGATCCATGAGACCTCGTCTACGGACCGTAGATCAGGTCTGTGGTCTGTGGCACAAAGCAATTTCACTTAGTGTGGAACCACGGAGGTGGACTACAGCCCGTAGGTCAATCTACGGACCGTTCTGCACATCCGTGGTTCCCATTAGAGCCCAACTCTTTGAGACTTATGACCTACGAAGGGGATATACGGACTGTAGGTCAACCTACGGACCGTAGAAACCCACTGTAGGTGGCCACTGAAGCCACTGTCTGTAATTTTTTTTTGTTCATTATTTGTTCTAATTTTTTTCTGAGTGTGTCTTTAGTTCATATTGGTACTAATTCTTCCCTTACATGTACAATGGCCCCGAAGAAAGCTATAGCCTTCAAGGGTAGATAAAATCAACGGTTCCTACCCGTCGACTAATCGACGAGGATATTAATGTTGCGAAAGACCCCGAATATGTCCCCCCACTGGAAGGACATCAGCCACAGCACCCTGAGCTACTAGGAATCAAGCCAAGAAGGTGATCCCTGACGTAGTCACCGCCTCCTAGTCTGATGAGGAAGACACACTAATCAGGTCACCGGTTGGGTCTGCTTTAGGTTCTGAGTCCGCCTCTGCTGTAGGGTCTGCTTCTAGGTCCGCCACAGGCTCGAGTTCACATGGCTAGGCTGCCTCGTCTGATGAGGCTATTAGTTCGAGGGAGGTTCAAGTGCCACAAAACAACGACCATGCTTCAGTTGCTGAGGATCCCAATAGATGGTGCATGGAGGGCCAACGACAAATCTACAGGGATGCCAAGATGTTGAATGAAAAAGAGAAGATGGCTCGGCTAATCACAGAGGAGCGTAGAGTTCTCACGGGGAGCCTACACACTGTACCTGACATCCACCGGCTCTTTTAACATCATAAGTGTGAGTGGATGGGCAAGGAATTAGGAACATATAGCAAGGAGATCGTGAGGGAGTTCTCTGCTTCCTACCCAACCACTTTTCGAGGCTCATTCACAGAAATGCCAATCTATAGCCTAGACACCACTCAAGGCTACACTAGTGCGCGTGTTTTTTGTGGATATCTCTGAGAACACCATCCACCAATTCCTCTACGGTCCTAGCCCTGGCCACACTTGGGCACTCAACACGGCCGAATTTGACTATAGATGGGACATCGTGCGGGGTGGGGAGTTCCAGCGAAATGCTGAGAAAAGGGAGACTGTATTACACTAGCTGGCTCGTTATATTGCTACTGACGGAGAGCGAGCCGAGTGGGTCACCACTCTGGGCTTAAGAATTAAGAAGGCCACTCTCACATTTTTGGCTAAGTTTTTCTAGCTGTTGGTACAGAATCGGGTTTCTCTCACGAAGGCTGATAATGCACTCACTTGGGACCGCGCGGTTATGGTAGCAGCATTGATTACGGAGTTCGAGATTGATTTTTCCTGCATGATCATTGCGGAGATTCATGAGAGGGCTTTCAAGGCCTCCACCAGTTACCATTTTCCTTGCCTCATCTTTTAGTTATGCAGGGACTTTGGAGTGCCGATCTGGCATTGTGACAAGTTGATCAGGGCAACGGGGACCCTGGATATAGGCCTAATTCAGGATGAGGCGAATGTGGCGGCACCACATCAAGAGCCGCAGGTTGATGTGCCTCCTTTGGGAGCAGATTTAGTAAATGATATAGAGAAGATGTAGGATGATGACCCTGCCCCTCCAGCCCACACTGATGATGCCCCGACCTCCCCATCTTAGGCAGCTAGTCGGGCCCCCAGCTCGTCCAAAGCTACCTCGCCTTCAAGAGCTGCTGTTGTGCCCTTCACTCGAGTTCAGAAATTGGAAGCTCAGATGGCCACACTGCTTCATCATGTGAAGCCATGGATGCAGAAGTCTATTGCAGAGTTCAAGGCTAGGATGGAGCATATGATGGAGACCATGATGGAGCAGAAGGTCCAAGCCATTCATAAGCGCCTGGATGCCTTCGAGTTGAGAGTCCTTGAGCGACCAGCCCCTGCTACAGATCTGTCCTCTTTCCGGTCTGAGTTAGACAGTCTCCGGGATGACCTTGATACCTCCTTACCCCACCCACAAATGAGCCAGAGTCTGCACCTAATGTATTAGCTGATGATACAATGCTTGGTGCTTTATTCAATGAGGGAATAACACAGCCCGAGCCCACCCGTGCTCATGGGAAGAGGCCCTGCTCTAGTCACATTTCTGACACTACTGAGGAGGCTCGAGAAAAGAAGCGGGAGCGCCAGCAGAATGAATAGGCTAGGAAAGCTTCCATAGTAGATGATGAGTTGTGCCAGGAGAGGGCTCATGAGAATGTTATTGGAGCCTCGTGTTCTAGGCCCACTACTGAGGCTGCAGACGCTGTGACAGATGATGTGAGCACCACTGAGGTGCGGTTAGAGTGATTGATAGCACTACTGAAGGTGTTGTGACTAATGATATGGGCACTACTGAGGGTGACCCAAGTGTTGTTCCAGTGGGCTCTAAGAAATTGGACCCACCCGCTTGTTGATAAGTCTTCGGTGCTATGCGCCACAGGTTTGCTTCACCCAATCCTTTAATCTTTACTTTTTGTGAATTGGGGACAATTGCACTCTATTTTGTTGGGGGTGGGGTAAATGGATTGTGAGTGATAGGGTGAAGTCTGAGTAACCCAACTCATAATTTTCTCTTGGGGTTTTCTTGCCTGTGTTCTTTTTCCCCAAGAGACTGCTGTAATTTCTGTTGAACCGGCATGTGTTAGGAATGTATGTGTAGAAGCATGAGAAAGACTGAAGCATGATGGCATAATAATGAATGAAAAGAAAATGATACCCGTCCAAAATTATGATATGTGCTAAAATCTGTAGGCTAGAATGAGTTGAATGTGTTGGCTCTGAGTATGTCATGATAAAGAACCAACTGGATCTCATGACTTATGCTAAAAACTTGAACTAGGTAATTTGATAATGAAACTATATGCCAAGAGTGTGAGAATGGTTGATTGTTCAGAAAGTTTTGTGCCAATCTAGAACTTGCCCCATTGGTCCTGCTAGGATAATCCAGGCTAGAAGTTAGGAAGTGATCATAGGCCATTGTTCAAATTAGTCCACTTAATCCTAAAATGATCTAACCAAATGGTAGCATTATTCCCTTTTGATCCAAATATTTTGGCTAAAATTGACCAATTCTTTTGATTCACCTAACTCACCTTCCATTAAAAACATTGTCTTGGCCCCGGTCCGTCCTTGGATATGTGCACCTTGACTTAGGCTAAAATCCTAAGTTGAGGGTGGCTAAGCCCAAAAGTCACCTGGATCTTGGCCCTGTCCGACATCGGACATTGTGCACCTCAACTAATAAAAAATGCATAAGTTGAGTGTGGCTATGAAAAAGGAAACCAAATGGAAAAATGGTATGAAAAGAGTTTAGTGTTGAAAAGAGAAAAAGTATGAAAAATGATGTGACTTTTTGCAAAAGAAGCAAAAGAAACGTGTTGAAAGAAATAAAATAAAAAGAGTTAAAGAAAAAGAAGAAAGTAAAAAATAGGAGTAAAAAGAAAGTCAAAAGTCACATCCATGTTGCAAAAAAATAAGGGAAAGAGCTTATAATGGAAGCATGCCAAAAATAGGTCAAGAAAGAGGTAAAAAGTCAATGTAATGTCAAGGAGGGCAGAAAGTCACTAAAAAGTACCCAAATGTACCACACCTGACCCCGAGCCTACGTTACAAGCTAAGAAAAGTCCTATAGTGATCCTAACAACTAGTTTGGAGAGTCTAAGTAGTGAAAATAAGGGCAACATATGGTATTGGGCACTAACTGTACTTGAAATTACTTCTGAGCGTGAGTGTTGAGTGAATCCTTGTACTCAAAATCATATTCATTGTGTGAAAAAGTGTTTTCGTTTGTAGTAAGGGCACTAGTTACATTGTCGGAAAGTTGGTACCTTGGTGAGAGCAAAACAATGTATGTTGTGTGTTGATTGGTCGATCTGTGTCATATTTTGATCCGGCATGAGTTAGCTTGTTCAGTCTAAGAGAAAATATTTGCACTCAAAAAGAGAGTCGGGATAGAGAGCCATGTGATTGCTTGAGATTAAATGCTTGCTTCTATACAAGTGTAGTTTAGAGTCTTTGTGCGTCGCGTGAGGACAAACAACAAATTTAAGTTGAGAGTGTTGATATATCATGAGTTTACTGTATTTTTAATACATTTCACTTAAGAGTTGTGTGTGTCTAGGGCCATTTTGTATTGGTATTTATGTGTTTTTATCATGTTTGCAGGAAATAAGTTCGGACGTGGAAGTTGAGAGACACAATTGAAGAATGTGCAGAAAAGGGAATCTACGGACGTGACGTACGGATCGTAGGTCCAGTCATGCCCTGTAGATGGTAGACGTAGATGGGCAGGCAAGGCTGAAGAAAAATCAGGGAATTCTTGACCAAGTGTGGAACCACGGTTGCAAACGACGGACCGTAGGTCGACCTACAGGCCATCCTGCAAGTCCGTCAAATGATTCAGAGAGGAGGTTCCAGTACCTGATTTTGAAGATTCTAAGTATGGAGCTACAGAGGAGGATCCACCGTAGTGTTTATTCGTCGATTGCGTCAGAGATGAAGATTTTTGAAGTTGGCGAATTTGCCTAAGTCCTGAACCACAGAAGGGATGTACGGACCGTAGGTCAATCCACTCTCTGTAGGTTAGCGTCGTAGATCAAAACCGCATCTTGAATTTTATTTCCTTATTTCATTTCATTTTTAGTTGGGACTTATTTTTCTATATATAGGGCATGTAAACCTCATTTTTGGAGGGTTAGACTTTATTACTTTTATTCTAGTTTTTGGCTTTGGATATTAACTTGCAATTTTAGCAATTCTTGATTTCCTAAGTTCGTTTTAAAGATTGTACTTTGAAATTCAAGTTGAGATTCTGGGTTTATTCTTCTCATTACGTAAGTTCATGATTTCTTCATCTAAAAATATGAATTGTGTTCTTGCTACTATGGGTAACTAAATCCACAACTAGGGTTGTGGGAACTATGAACGATTAACCAAGTATGAATAGTAACTAAGTAATTCTTAAATAGTGTTATTGCATGCATTGATAATTCTTTCGTTTAGAAGTCTTTTTAGCGGTTGCAAACGTTAGAACTCGCCTAGTTGCAACTTGCCAGACCAAGGAGGCAGTTAATAAGAAATGAATTATCAACATAAATTTATTGTGATACTATTTAATAGTCTAATGTCTATTGGTGCAAAGGTGAAAACTAAGCCATACATCGATGTGATGTCTAATATGAGGTAAATATAAGGGTTAGTAAATTATACACACGTAGCCAGACCAAGGTGCGGGGTGAAATTATCTAGTTTCCGAACCAAGGAATTAGAGATACCTAACTTATCACTTTGCATGTAATACACTGCGAAAGGATTACTATTACTAGGATTACCGCATTATGATCTTATGGGGAACACGTACACCCTAGTTTCTCTCTCATCTTGATAACAACAAAAGTTTGAATCTTGCTTACTAATTGTTCACATAACTTTCAGAATTTGTTTAAGAAATCTCCCCCCCACGCCCTTAATTATTTGTTTCGGAAATACGTTGACTAAACGAATATAATCGTAAGCTGAACTTAAGTCTAGACCATATTCCTCGTGGGATCAACCCCAACCTACAAGTTGGATTCTTTACTTGATAACGATCGCTTACGCTTCTGTAGGGAGGTGTAATTTGAGCGTATCACCCTCCTATTATGTTGTGCTTAATTGTAATACTACGTGATCAGTAACTTTAGAAATTTTGGAAAGGGAAAAATTAGAGTGGGAAGGGGTGTACAAGCTTAAGCAAGCAAAGATCATATCCTTTATTCGGGCTAGGAAACTGGTAGGGCAGGGTTATTTGGCTTGTTTGGCTCATATTTGGGATGTTGAAGTTGAGTCTCCATCTATTGAGTCTATTCTTGTGGTGTCAGAATTTACAAAAGTGTTTCCTAATGATTTGCCTGGTATGCCTTCGGAAAAAGATATAGATTTCTACATTGATTTAGAATCTGGTACTCGTCCCATTTCCATCCCTCCATATCGAATGGCTTTGGCAGAATTAAGAGAGCTTAAGGATCAAATCCAAGAACTTCTTGATAAAGGATTTATTCATCCTATTGCTTCCCCATGGGGTGCCTCAGTCTTGTTTATTAAGAAAAAATATGGTAGTATGAGGATGTGTATAGATTACCGGTAATTGAATAGGGTCACCATCCAAAATAAGTACCTATTGCCTCGAATAGATGATCTTTTTGACCAATTGCAAGGTGCATCAGTTTTCTCTAAGATTGATCTAAGGTCTGGTTACCATCAGTTGAAGATTAGGCTTGAGGATGTGCCCAAGACGGTGTTTAGAACCCGCTATGGGCACTATGAGTTTCTATTTATGTCGTTTGGGTTGACTAATGCTCCTGCAAATTTTATGAGTTTAATGAATGGGGTGTTCAAGCCATTTCTGGATTCATTTGTTATAGTCTTTATCGACGACAGTTTGGTCTATTCAAAAAGTGAGGAAGAGAATGCCGACCATTTTCGTATTGTTCTGGGTGTTCTTGGGAAACAAAAATTGTATGTAAAATTTTCTAAGTGTGAATTTTGGTTGACTTCGATTGCATTTTAGGGCATGTAATTTCCAAAGAAGGGGTAATGGTAGATCCCCAAAAGATTGAGGCGGTTAAGGATTGGATTCGGCCTAGCTCTGTGACTGAAGTTAGGAGTTTTATGGGGCTCGCTAGCTACTATCGTTGATTTGTGAAGAACTTTGCTTCTATTCCCACTCACTTGACAAATTTGACAAAAAAGGAGATACCATTTGAATGGACTGAAAAATGTGAGGAGAGCTTCCAAAAGCTCAAGACTCTTTTGACCACCGCACCTATTCTAGCATTACCGGTTGAAGGTAAAGATTTTATTGTTTATTATGATGCTTCACATTCTGGGTTGGGTGCTGTGTTGATGTAGGATAAGAATGTTATAGCGTATGCATCGCGTCAATTGAAGGTGCATGAGAGAAATTATCCAACACATGATTTGGAGTTGGCAGCGGTAGTGTTCGCTCTTAAGATTTGGCGGCATTACCTATATGGTGTTAAGTGTATGGTGTTTACTGATCATCATAGTTTGCAACATATGTTCACTCAAAATGATCTGAATTTGAGACATCAAAGGTGGATTGAGTTACTCAAGGATTATGTAGTGGCAGACGAAGTAAGTCGAAAAATGGTGAGTATGGGTAGTTTAGCTTGCTTGAGTGTATCCAAGCGACCTCTGACAAAATAAATTCAGCAATTTGAGTCTAAGTTCATGCAGTTGGGCATCTTAGAGAAAGGTGGGGTGTTAGCTAGCATTGAAGTAAGGGTCACGTTCATTGAGAAGATCAAGGCCAAACAGTTTGAGGATTGAAATTTGAATGAACTCAAGTAGAAGACTGCGATTGGTAAGGCACAAGAGACCACTCTTGATGTGGAAGGTGTGCTCAATTTTAAGGGAAGGATTTGTGTTCCTCGAGTTGATGACTTGATTCAGAAATTATTAATAGAATCCCATGGTTCGCGATATTCCATTCATCCAGGTGTGACCAAGATGTACCGAGATTCGAAGCAAATTTATTGGTGGTCGGGCATGGATAAGGATATGGCGGAGTTTGTGGCTAAGTGTCAAAATTTCCAACAAGTAAAATATGAGCATCAAAGACCTGCAGGTTTGCTTCAGAGAATGCCAATTCTGGAATGGAAGTGTGAAATGATAGCCATGGATTTTGTGGTTGGTCTTCCCAAGACTTTGGGAAAGTTTGATTCTATTTGGGTATTGGTTGACAGATTGACTATGTCAGCCCATTTTATTCCGGTAAGAATAGATTATAATGCTGAACAACTGGCTAAGGTTTATGCGAAAGAGATAGTGAGGTTGCATGGGGTGCCCTTTTCTATCATCTCAGACCGTGGTACCCAATTCACATCCAAGTTTTGGAGGAAGTTACATGATGAATTGGGCACACAACTCACTTTTAGTACAATTTTCCATCCGCAGATGGACGGACAGTTAGAGAGGACTAATCAAGTGTTAGAAGGCATGTTGAGGGCACGTGTGATTGATTTTGGAGGACATTGGGATAAGTTCTTACCTTTGTGTGAGTTCTCCTATAATAATAGTTATCACTCCAGCATTGATATGGCAACATTTTAGGCACTTTATGGGAGGGGATGTAGATCACCCATAGGATGGTTTGAGGTTGGAGATGTGAAACCTTTGGGGATTGATTTAGTGAAGGATGCTCAAGATAAGGTGAGGAGCATCCAAGCTAAACTTTTAGCGGCCCAGTGTAGAAAAAGTATGTAGACCATAAGGTAAGAGATATGTCATTTCATACTGGTGAGAATTTTCTTCTTAAGGTGTCACTCATGAAAGGGGTGATGAGATTTGGCAAGAAGGGCAAGCTTAGTCCTTGTTACATTGGTCCCTTTGAGGTTCTTGATTGTGTAGGGCTAGTGGCTTACAAATTGGCCTTACCTCCGAACTTATCGGGAGTTCATCTGGTATTTCATGTATCCATGTTGAAGATATATCATGGATATGAGGATTACATCATAAAATGGGACTCAGTTGTGTTAGACAAAGACCTTCAATATGAGGAGAAACCGATTGCAATTCTTGATCGTGATGTCCGGAAGCTGAGGACCAAAGAGATTAAGTCCGTGAGAGTTCAATAGAAGCATCATCAAGTTGAGGAAGCTACTTGGGAAACCGAGAAAGACATGCGAGACAAGTATCCGCAGTTGTTCGTCGATTCAGGTACTAGTCCATTCCTTCTTTAGCCTATTTTTTCTAAGTTTGTCACTCGGGGACGAGTGATGGGTAAATTGGTATCTATTGTAACGAACGATTCCTGTCGTTATAGAAAAGCCAACGGGGAAATTTTTTGGGCCGGAAAACGTTTTTGTAGTAACTTAGGATTTCCCAACCTAGTCTAGATTTGGATGATATAAGAGTCAGTAAGGTCTAGGAAAATCTGGTGACAATTGGGTGATATAATTATGATTTTGATCACATGAGTAGATAGCTAAGATGTTAAGGAATGTGTACGACTTTACGAATTTGAATTCAGGTGAGTAGAACTCTCGAAATTGATCTTAGCATGAATGGGTAGTTTCTTAGTGTCATTGGTTGAAGGTGTGTTGTGAAATGAGGGTATTGGAATTATTAAATTTGCTCACTGTTCTGTGTAAGCCGCTATGGTAGGGATTTGTGCCGCCAGGGCGCGGCCACTGTAGCGGGGTAAGTACTTCTGTGGAGGGACAGACGTGACTTAAGTCAGAAATAAACCCCAAAAACATTTTATTCTGTTGTTTTCGACTTTGAGAGCTAGGAGACGACCCCAGACGAGTTCTTGACCATTTTAAACCATTCTTGAGGCTAATGTAAGGTTTTAACTCATCGAATCCATTTTTTGATCCGTAGAATATAATCTAATGGGTAATTATCGATGGGGGAGGATTTTGATTTGGAAATTATGGTGGGAAAAAGCCCTACTCTGGGTATGGGGATCAAGGGTTTGACCTAGGATTGATATTATTGATATAATTCGGGTAATTAGTTATTGTTTTTTGATTTTCGTGTTATTATGGTTGTTTGTAGAGCAAGAACAAGCGGAACGAATCCCAAAAGGGAAGAACCATGTTTCTTAGGGGTTTCAAGCTTGTTTCGAGGTAGGTGATGGTTTTGATTTCATGTTGTGTGATGTTCATTATAATACATGTATGTATGCGAATGTTGCATTGTTGATCACACTAATTGTAAATGAGGATAGATGAATGATGAATGCCATGAATCATGACTTGATTGTATGATTTAAGAATATACTTGTGATTGTGATTGTGGCTTGTTGAATGGATTGGGTGTTGCGTTCCGACACACTAACTTGGATCGGTTGCCACGTTACGACATAAATATGGGATCGATTGTCACGTTTCAGCATAAACATTGGATCGGGTACCACGAACCGGTACACTAATAGTTTGGGTTTGGGTTTCATGAGAGGACCATTGACTTGACATAATCATATATCTTGAGAAAGGTGAAACTGTACGTTGTTTGTGAATGATGTGGATATTGTATATGTTCGGTGTATGCATGTTATTACTGTGTTGTAATGGCTTAAGTATGTTGCACTTAGTGGGATAGCCGCGTGATCCTACTAGTACATTGTGGTTGTGTACTGATACTGCAGTTGCTCTTTCTTTGTGAGTACAGGGCATCTTCAAGCGGCTATTGACAGACCTCATTTAGAAGATTAGTGATCGTTTCGAATTCAAGGGTGAGCCAGTTCTTCCGGGCTGCCATGAGTTCTCTTTTTGTTTATTTCCACATTTTCGGACTTTGACTAGTTCTTTAGATTTCTTATATTTAGTATGGGGTTGTACCCCTTCTTCTTTAGACTCATGGTTGAACCGTAGATGTTATGGTACATTGAGTTTCAGGTTCTAGGTGTTATTCCACATTATTTCGGTTGTTAGACTTTTGTTTGGAGTTTATGGGAACTCCGTATTTCTTTTTCTTAGCATGTAAACCTGTTTCCGTATCTTTAAATATCTTAGTTTTTCGTAAGTTGCTTAGCTTGGGTTGTAGTAGTGGTTTTCCCACCGGAGGGTTAGTGTGGGTGCCAATCACGACGGTCTGGGTCGTGACATAGACTCAAGACAAAACTCACATTTAGAAAACTTAGCATAGAACTCTCTATCCTTTAGAGTTTGGAGAACTTTTCTGAGATTGCTAGCATGATCTTCCTCATTCCTCGAATAGATTAGAATGTCATCAATGAACACGATAAAAAACATATCTAAATAAGGCTTGAATACTCTATTCATAAGGTCCATGAACGCTGCAGGCGTATTAGTTAAACCGAACGATATGACCAGAAACTCATAATGACCATAACGGGTCCTGAAAGCTGTCTTTGGAGTATCACATTCCCCTACTCTTAACTGATGGTAGCCAGATCTGAGGTCTATCTTAGATAAACACGTGGCACCCTGAAGCTGATCGAAAAGATCATCAATTCTCGGAAGAGGATACTTATTCTTAATGGTAACCTTGTTCAACTGACGGTAATCTATACACATTCTAAGGGAACCATCTTTCTTCCTCACAAATAAAACCGGATTACCCCATGGTGTGACACTTGGTCGAATAAAACCCTTATCGAGGAGATCTTTCAACTGTTCTTTTAGATCTTTCAACTCCGCTGGAGCCATTCTATATGGAGTAATAGATATAGAACGAGTATCGGGAAGAATGTCTATACCGAAATCTATTTCTCTCTCAGGAGGGACTCCGGGTAGATCATCAGGAAAGACTTCTGGAAACTCACTCACGACCGGAACTGACTCAATAAGAGGTGTCTCAACACTAGAATCATTAACTCGGACTAAGTGATAGACACGACCCTTGGAAACTAACTTTCTCGCCTTAAGGTACGAAATAAAACGACCCTTAGGCACTACTAAACTGCTACTCCACTCTATAACTGGCTTATTAGGAAACTGGAACTTGACAACTCGAGTTCTACATTCAATCCTCCATAACAGGCATGAAGCCAGTCCATACCCAGAATAATATCAAAATCAACCATGTTTAACTCAACTAAATTAGCCATGGTACTCTTGTGATTGACGAAAAATGGTACAATCACGATAGACTTGCTCAGCTAGAATAGACTCCCCAACATGTGTAGAAACATAAAAGGCCTCACAAAGTTTCTCAAGAAGAACATCAAAATTCATTGCAACATAAGGAGTCAAAAAAGATAAACTCGCTCCTGGGTCTAGCAAAGTATAAACATCAAAAGTAATGACTTTGATCATACTAGTGACAACATCTGGAGAATTCTCTTGCTCTAGGTGACTAGTGATAGCATATAGGTGGTTTGCTCCTCCGCCAGTACATGAAGTAGCTCCTCTAGGTGCATCCCTGTCTGGTGGAGCAACTGAAGAAGATTGGGCTCTATTGCCCTTATTTCCCTTTCCATGCCTATTCTTCGGACACTCTTTCATGAAGTGACCCTCTTGACCACACTTTAAACATCCTGTAGATCCATCGTGACAAGCACCTGGGTGGTTCCTACCACACTTAGCACATGTAGGATCCCAATTACCTCCTTGTGCCACACTACCCTGAGACTAAGCAGGTCTAGCCACGAAATTCTGCGAATTCTGACTATTATACTCACCCTAGTTCCTTGGTGCAGGTTCACTAGCAGATGATGGAGCAGGTCCTTTTTGCTTATGTTGAATGGAAGGACGGTTCACATTACTCCTTTGCTGCTCGGACTCATTCCCTGTCTTAGCCTTCTTGTTTCTAAATTCTTCTCTATCCCTCAGCTTCCCTTCCTCAACCAGCTGCACATAAACCATAAGCCTCTCTATATCCATGTCCCCTATCAGCATAACTGCCTTGCCCTTCTTACTTGATAAACGAGACAACCCAGCAAAAACAAACTCATCCTACTCCTCATATCCGTAACCATCTCCGGAGCATATCGGGAAAGTTGGGTGAACTTCAAACTGTACTCATGAACACTTAGTGAATCCTGCTTAGTGGTATGGAATTCCCGTACTTTGGTTTCTCTCAGTTCACGGGGAAAGAAATGCCCCAAGAAAGCACTCTCAAACATAACCCAACTCAAAATTGGTGCATCCTCATCCCTACTCTTTTTCCACTGGTCAAACCAAGTCCTAGAAACACTCTTTAGTTGATAGGCAGCTAGTTCCACTCGCTCAACATCGACAACGTTCATAACCTACACTTTCTGCAGTTTCTCTACAAAGTTTTCCGGATCCTCTGTGGTTCTTCAACCAGTGAAGCTTGGAGGATTGATCCTCAAAAACTCACGGATCCTGGAAGTATCAGCCTCTTCCTGTCGAGCCCCTCTTTTTTGCCCAACTTGGTTGATCATAACTTGACTTAGCATTCGGATTGCTTCCCAAAATTTAGCATTGGTAACCTCTCCTTGGGGTTGTACTTCTGGTGCATTAGGTTCCCCTTGCTCCTCAACGTTCCTCCTAGCAGGACGACCTCAAACAACTCTTCTTGGAGGCATGATTTGAAAGACACGCACAAGCATGAATTAGAAAGAAACTTTCATAGAGATAAACTTTATCGCATGAAATGAATATGAAAGAAGTGAGCTAGTTCCTAAATGTTGTAGCCTCATAATTATAGATTTGGTGCACTTCACATTGATAACTAGGATTCTACAGATACGACTTCATAGACTCCCTAAGACTCTTGAACTCTGTGCTCTGATACCAAGTTTGTCATTCGCCCAGCCCACACCTTGGGGACTGGCACTCGAGAACTATTGATGGCCTCAAGCGAACCCTTAACATGACCTAACTCATAGCGGAAGACTTACTCAACAAAAAATGCACTTAAATACAATCTTAAATAAAACTATCTGTATAGATAAATGAGAAAGTTTAGGAAATAACATTCAACTTAGCCGAAATGGAAACTCAAGTCTTTGAAATCAAATAACTGAAATATCAAGACTAAAGTACTCATATCTAACTGTCTATAAAGCCTCTAGTTACTAAGAGGGAATGTTGGGACAAGACCCCCAATCATCCTACCAACTGAAATATCCAAAAGCAATAAAACAAAACATAACGAAAGGGATCCTCCGGAAAGAAAGAAGCCTCACCAACTGACTCTGAGTGCTCGAATGGATCAACGAGGAACTGGATGCTGATGCAGGCCAAAAGGCATCAGTACATTGAATGTACGAGCATGTGAGGAGTAATCTAAACACGACATAAGCTTGAAATGAATCTGAAAAGAACACCTACCTTAGCTTTACTTAACTCAAATGAAAAAATAAAACAACAGTAAAGCTGCAGTTTGTATGAAGCGTTTAAACAGTAATAACAACTTAATTTACTCATAAAATAAAGTATATAATTCTAGGGGAGTTTCTCTAACCAACAACCATCACTATGAACTAATGTGATGATACAACGTGTAATGACCCGAGCCGTCGTTATTTAGGAAAAGCAAAAAACAAAACTTTGGAAAATTACTGGGCCACTGTACCGCTAGGGTGGGCCAGATACCGCTAGGGCGACAGCGCCACAACAGGGAAGTTACCGCCAGAGCAGGTTGGGCGAGGTATAATGTAAATAACGCGAAATCTTATTTTCTCCTTCTTCCAAAAACACCTAAATTAGACGTAAATCACCCAGAAACCCTACAAAAAGCTGCTCTAAGATTGGGAAAGAAGGATGAAGAGATTTCTAGCGTGGGGATGGTGATAGCTTGCAGATTCTTGGCTAATTCACTGTCTTGTCACCTAGAAACCTGTAACGACCCTAAAAATGAACTAGTGAAACTAGAGACTCACATGTGAGTTTGGAGTTGAGAACTTGATGAAAGGATGAGAAATGACCGTGACGTCCGGAAACTAGTCATTTGAACTAGTGAGTTGTAAGGATCAACTTTAAATGGTCATATCTTTTAGCTCAAAATGAATTAGGTGGACCTTTACCTATCCAATTAAAGGTCTCTGAGTCCTCTTTCCAACGCCACCGAGTTTGCCCAATTCCGACCTTGGAGTAAAAAGTTATGCCCGAAATATTGAAGAACTGTCAAGCTGCAACAAAGGGCGAACTAAGACGGGAAGGGGCACAATTTTTAAGTTAAGACTTTATGGGTCCTTAGTCCTTTTCCAAAATTGACCCTATGCTATTCTTTTCCTTTCCTAGCAACTATAAGACCTTTTTATGACCCAATTCCTTTCATTTAAGTCACTCCTCTTAGAATAAAGAAAGAAACCCACCTCCTCTCAAATATCTTTCTCTACAATCCACCATTGAAGAAGGTCAAGAACTAGGAGCTAGGGTTTGACGATTTTAAGGTGGTTCTTTCTCAAATTGCTTGGGGATTCTTAGTCAAGGTATGATGACTCTTTATCATTGATTCCTTTTTCAATCAAAGAGCTAATTCAAAGTATTTTGAAAGTTCTTAAAAAAAATATCCTAAAGTCCTAATTTCGATTCTAGCATGGGTTCTTGCATAAAAAAAAGTTTTAAATGATGATTTATATTGTTATTAATGATTATTAATGATTTTTAGAAAGAAATCCCCATAAACCCATGTTTTCTCAAATTCTCTAAATTTCACCATAAAGTGGGTGTATCGATTTTGAGTAGATGATTATAAAAATTGTGTTTAGTATGGTATGTGCTGTTCATATATGGTATTATATATGTGAATTGTTAAGAATTTTTATTGAATTGAAGGATGTGG
>JAJOOO010080582.1:0-16035 GCA_029582685.1 Solanum piurae
GTTTAGTCCTTTGCTTATGTTGAAAGACATTGTTGTACTTTTCTATTTCAAGACTTCTTATTGATGTAAGGGCTAAGTCCCATTTTCAATACTTCTATGTTTAGATGGTACATTGTGATGAAGTTAGATTCTATTTTTCGTATATGAAGTGAAGTTGAACTTCCACAGTAAAAGTTTTAATTTTTCCATGATTTTATTCTATGATATATGCCATGATGAATGCTAAGGGCTTGTATAAGACCTCTTCGAGGTCCAATACGCCAGTAACGACTAGGGGGTGCTCTCGGGTCGTTACATGCACTCTTAAATCTTATTTTCGAGCATTTCGGTCTCTTCATAATTCAATATCGGGATAGCTTTTGAATTCTTTCAAAATCGTGCGTTTAATCAAGTGTATCAAACTACAAGTGGCCTGAATTCTCATATAGCCTAGGATATGTTGGAAACCCATTTTCGGGGTTCGGCCATAATTCTTAAAGTCCGTACCAAAAGCTCTTTTTTGAAAGATGAAATGTGGCCGGTCAAAATTGGATTTGTCAATTTCATCTGCCTTGGATTTCGTTCATCAATCCAAGTCAAACGAGAGACAGTTGTTTACACCCAATTTTGGACCTCCACAATATAGATTAATCACCAAGTTTCTTAAATTTCAAACGATTTAAAATAATTAGTTTTTATAAAGTTCAAAATAATTTTCAAGTTACTTTTAATTAATTTTATCATTTTTATAATTTTTAAGTAATATATATATATATATTTTATATAATATTGTATATAGTTAGAATATTTTATAAACATTTCAAAAATCATCTCAAAATATTTTAATTTTAGTAAGTATTTTATTAATTTAGTTTAGTTTAAATTATGATTATAATTTTGAATCATTAGTTTACAATTAAGTTAATTATTTTATTTCCTTAAGATTAAGAAGCTCGTTAATTAATTAATATTAATTCGTCTTATTTAGGTTTTAGCTGAATTTGTTAATTTCACTCAATTTGGCTATTTCTTAAACCCCAAGATCTAACCCATCTTTGATCTCACCTTAAACGCATTAGGAGACCAAGTTTTGGGCCCTTTTTTTTTACCTTTTCCAGCAGTCCAAACCAATTTTGGGCCCATTTCAGTCAAGACAAACCAATCAGCAAACCCAGACCAACAATACAATACCCATACAACCGACAATACAACAATAACAGTACCAAAACGACCCCCACTTGTGTCTTCTTCCTCGCGAGAATGAGACCTAGAATAACGCAACAAATCCATATGCGAAACCCAGCCCAGAAAATCCCAGACGCAAACGATACCTGAGCCCAACTCGCGTGTCTCCCTCTCCCCTGTCCTTATCCATTCGTACACGAATCTTCCAGGTGCTGAAATCTCCTTGCATTTTTGTCCTTTTCTCTAAAATTGGATGTATCTCCTCTTGTTTCCATTGAAAAATTGTACAAGATTCGTACAAATTCGCTCACAACCTTATCTCTTAAGAAATTCAAATTTCAAATTTGAAAAATTCATCCAAATTCCACCCGATTTTCCCCCTTGTTTTCAGCCTGAATTTTATCTATAAATGGCCCCCTTTTTCTTTGTTAAAGGTTGGAATTTAGGTTGAGAAAATAGAGGTTGGAGAATATACGGGAGAGACAACTTACATTTTAGAGGTTGAGACTACATATAGAAATCAAAATAGACTCAAATAGCGGGTAAAAAAACTAGACAAAGGCCAGTGTTCTCAACGCCTAAGCCATAGTCTGTTATTTTTTGAGTCTAGAGTTTAGTCTCTTTCTCATTCACTATTCATCGCAATCTGCCAGAGTTCTACGTTGGTGGTGGAATCGTCCTCATAGCTAGCTCATTTATCCCGTATCAATTTGTTGCTCGGAAAGAGGTAAAAAAACTTTCTCAAGTTTTGTTTCGTTTGATCTTTAGTTGTTCTGCTTTCTATTTATGATTTCTCACTTATGTCTTAGTGTTTTCTTTATAAATAGAATTGAATGGAATCGATAATGGCTTAGCTGAATTTCTCTTAGTTGATTTCTTTTACTGTTTGGTTGTTCTCTATGTACAATGTTTTGTTCCCTTTTTTTGGTTGTTGTTCACCTGTTTGTGGTTCTTTAAATATTGAATCATTTCAATATTCTAGTTCATCATCTTGTTGTCCATCTAAATGGTATTCATGAAGTCGACCAAGTCTTGGTTTATCATTAATGTTGTTTTCGTAAAAGAATCTCAAAGAGCTAATTAATTTAGGAGTTCTATATCATTACTAATTTGTTGTTTACCCATTTTGTTTTTCCTTTAATGCGTCAAATTTGTTAAAAGTCTACTCGTAGCCTAACATTTTTGGTTTTGGTCGTTGTTTGAGCCCTTCTGATAAGCATGTTATTCGTTTACAAGTTTGTTATTGCTTGCTTGAATAGACTTGGTAATCACATCCAATGTGTAATTATAAGTTTGAAATTTGGTTTAGTTTCTTTGTGGGTTTATTGACTTAATGATAGCAGTCCAGCATGCTTGTTTGTTCACTGTGATGAATATGTTAAGAGTGTTTAGAGCCTAAGTCATTTAGTTCCTGCAGTATGTCTTTTTCATGAGATTAATTGTTGTTGTTTTTATTTCTGAATATATGGTATTATTGCATGCTACTTTTTGGTCTATAGCCATACTTCTGTGAATAATATTTTCCACTATTTGAACTAATTAGTTTTTGTTGTGATTAAAATTAGTGAGAATCATTTTTTTTTGTTTTCTTATGATGTTTAAGCTCTAATAAGTGGCATAAATATTTACATCAATACTTCTTATATTGAATATGTGGGTTGTCACTTATGTATTTTTTTATTTGTTTTGTTACATGTGAAATCCGCCCGTGTTCCATATGAACTCCTATTTCCTTCCCCCTTGCATTTCGAGAGAGCTATAAAGTCTCAAAAAAAAAATCGGGTCAGCCAGCCAATTGAATCGAAGAACAGATCCCCGAGTTGATGTACAAGTTTCAGAGCAGAAATAAGAGGTTGTATACATGATATACAGAAGTATATACGCGAGATATGCTACAATATACAGTGATATACACTCACTGTATACACCGTATATCACAGCAGAAATGGGCCTGAGAACCCCAAATTTCCAGTTTGTGTTTTGTTGTCATTGGGCCAAAAGCCCATTTATTTTTAGTATCATATGCTAGCTTTAGGACAGGTGAAATTGTGGCTGAAGCCCAAAAGATTTTCAATCTTTTATCATAGTCTAGGACAGGTGCAAATAGGCTAAAAGACCCAAAGCAGAAATTAGGCTCAAGTCCTGGCCCAGGCGAACAAAAAACCATACTTGGGCCCAAAACTCACTCTTTTTACTTTATCTGTTTTTCGTATCTGTTTAATTGTTTATTTGCTAGTTAATTCTAAGGTTTTTCCTTAATTCAATTCCCCAAAAGATGATTTAACCATAACTATTAAAATCAAATAAGTATATTTTATTTTTACTTTAAAACATCTAGTAATTTCTAGTTAAGTAGCATCCTCATTTCCTTTCCTCCTAAGAAAAGTGAGTTCAAAAGTTATTTACTTTCCCTATTTATTCAAGTATGCATATTTTTGTAAAATTGTTTAGCCAAATAGTTAATTAACGGATAACCGTATGTTAGCAGACATTTTGGGTGCTTTCAAACCCTTTCCGAAATGCTAATATGAACCCCGAACCCCCTTTAAATATTTTTCTTTAGATTTTCTATTTTTTAATCTTTTGAAGAATCAGTTTTCTTAATTTCCCTTTAAAAATTAAGTGGCGACTCCTAATACCCCATCATTTCCCTTTTTAATAATAAAACAGTCCTCAAATGCAACAAAATACTAAACAGTCAGTAAAAATAACAGAGGGAGGTAAGGAAGGGTCATGTCTACACAGTCGCTCCATCTATTGAGGCATCAGTGCCCGGTGCAACATCAGCACTACTCGCTCCACTAGGGTCTGCCATGGACGTCTCTATCAGCGATGTCTAAATCACCTACTGCACAATCGTCTCCTCCAGATCTGGAAGGTCTCCATAGATGGTCTCATTCGGCACCTCAATCTACTCTGCATCGGTCTCAACCTTTGACTCATCGGCTGCCTTATCATCCATCTGAACATCTCCAGTGGTTGCTAGAGGAATATCATATGTAAACGGGGAATCCACGTCATCTGCTGCCTCCAATAGTGAAGTGAAGTCAGTGGACTTTAAGTAGTACACATCCTTCCTCAGATCTACAACCTCGGCTTTCAAAGTCGTCACCTCATAAGTAACCCCCTGTCGACTCTCACAAGTCTCTACTCTCACTGTGAGAATGTCAATAGATGCTCGGAGGGGTGTCAATGTATCTAGGATGCCACTCTCAATCATCCACGGTACCACAGCCTCCAACCGGATAGCTTGTACATCAGCAGAATGGACCAAGTGCCCCGATCTTCATGATCATGGCCTGAGTAATCTTGGTGGGCCAGGAAGCAGCAGAAGAACTAGGAGTATGGGAGGAAGTGGAAGTACCTGAAGGCTCGGAGGCCGGAGTAGGAAAAGATTCCTCTGCAGGTATAGAATCAATGTCCACCTCCAAAGATGCATCCACCGGAGCTACTCTCCTCCCGTCTGCCTCCTCCCGAGTGTACTCGGCCTGTATACGCCAAAAGTCTATGGAGGATCTGGGAGTGACCTCGATATCCCTCGTCTCATCCTGAGGAACTCCATCATTTCGGCATAACTCTGTAATCAAGACCGGGAAAGGAGGGATGTCTGGTACTATTTGTCCCTCATGGCCATCTACTGCTCAATGATGAGTCCCAAGTTGAGCGTCTTCCTAGATATTATGGATTCGAGACAGGCCGCATTAGGGTGGTGAAGGATGGACTCGTTCTACGAAGGCATGATAATGATGCTGATGAACCTGAACCAGTATCGAGTGGAAATATTCAGGTCCTTCTTCTCGATGGGAGCTCCTGCCTCAATCCACCTCGGGGTGGTATCAGAAATCAAGGGTGCAAGCCATCCCTTTAAGTCATCCAGGGACTGTGTTGCAGCCAAACCCTCATATGCATGTGCAAAACCTATAGCCCTGTCGAGTACAGTATTAATGTGATCGTTGTTGCACCCAACTTCCCTCTCTCGGACCATGAAAGATTTCACCAGTCTGAAGGTACTGGCCTTCTTCTTGACCTTAGGTACCAGGGTATGTTGCGTAGAATTCCCAGACCCATATAGGAATATAGGGGCCTTGGGGCCTGGTGAACTTCTTGAACCAATGAAACTGGTAAGTGTACCTCAGAGTGGAAATCTACCCACTAGGCCCTCTGTGGATAGCATCTTCTCCTCGAGAATTGTCCTCAACCCGTCGGTCTTTAATCTATTGAGTAGTCGGGGAGGAAGACCCTGAACTAGTGCTACTGGAGCGACAGTCGGTGTTGGAGCTGGCATTGTATCAGTTGTAGGAGGGGTGGCCTCTGGAACTCTCGATGAATCTGGGTGAGTCCTACCACGAATATCTGCCCGCCGGGACTGTAGAGGTTGGTCATCCTCCAACTCATAAAATGCAGCTTGGGAGTTAAAGGATTCTCCCACGCTGCCGAAGTTGTGCTCCGGAACATCAGATACGGGATTCTTGCCCTTGCCTTTTCCTCCCTTTGGAGGTTTCCTTCCCTTTTTAGAAGGGGTAGATGCTCCCTCATTGATGACTATGCCCCGTGCTCTTTTGCGGGGCGGCATGTCCAAGTTGGTTCTATACATAACTGCAAAACATCGTAGAAAGTTAGAAACATTTTAAGAAAAATCACAGAAATTAGGTTGCAAACAGACTCGCCGAATAACTTTGGTGAGCTAAATCGGGCTCGCCAAAAGAATTGGCTCAAAAAATTTCCAAAAAAATGGCCTGTCGGTGATAGGAAAGGCCTATCGACGATTCTCCGACATCATTCGGCGAGCACAGACATGCCCGCCAAAAGTTACAGTACATTTTAGGGGTTAGGGGAGCACAAAGGACGATCAAAGAAGACATTCGGCGAACTCAAGCTTCTCGACGAAAGTTACAGAATCTCACTCAATAAAAGCATGAAATAAAAGGCTATCTGGGGGGACTTTGGCGAACCGCCGAGTGGTTCGGTGAGCTTGACCCAGCTCGCCAAACTTCCCAACGTGCCATTTTCAACCCCAACTTCCAAAATCAACCCTGCAACCCCTGAAAACAAAATCAAAACATGAACCTATTCAATTTAATCTAGACCTATAAGACCCATGCCACCGGGGTACTCAAACTTTCCCTAGTTTGGAAAAAATTGGCCATTTGACGACTTTAACCCTTAAGAATGACGTCCAACGTTTCATCATTGGTCAAAGCACGTCATTTAGCACAAATTTGGGTTACTCAGACTTCACCTGACTAGACCCAACAATAATTAAGCACAACCCAAAAATTTATGATCAATTTTAAAGCATGAAATTTGGGAAATTAACAATTAGGCATTTTAGGCATGATATTGAAATTAAAATCAGCAAACAAGCACACAAATACGGATTCAGAGAGGCCCCTCCTCAGACTGGGGGCAGTGACCTCGACCTTGTCACTCGATGAAATAACTTGCCTAGCTCTATTTCTCGTAGTCACAGGGGTAGTGGGGGAGCCTCTGGTGGTCTCCGGTACATACTCTTCCTCACTGGACTCATTGATCAGACGACGAGATGGGGTGACTCACTTAGACTTTCCCTTCCTTGAGTAAATGGGTGCTTGTTTCGGCATCATGATACCTGTAGAAGACTAGTTAGTACTTCAAGAACACAAAAATACCCAAGAAAAAAATTTAGAGCTAGATTCGGAATCAGACAAAAAAAATTAGGCAGTGTCTATTTTTGGAACCTATGGTGGGTACCTACGGACCGTCGATGGAACAACGGACCGTAAGTCCCCTCTGTAGGTTAGGAAGTCAATTTTAGGTCGCTTAAGTTGGAACCACAATCATGCAGAATGGTACGTCGATCAAACGACGGACTGTAGTCCATATCGTGGTTCACCACTGCTTTGCAACTATGGAACGATGAACCCCAGACAACGAACCGTAGGTTAAACAATGGTACATGGATCATGGGCATTGACTAGTATGCCAACCTTTGAGCATCAGGTTTTATCAGGCATAAATCACAATTTCCAATCACAAACCATTTTTAACACCTAGACTATGTATTTCAACATAATTCATGATAGCCTATCATCCTTAGGGTCTCAATCATGCAAATTTGCAATTTCCAATACTGAGAAAATGAAACCCTAAGTTAAAACTTCCAACTAGACATGTCAGACCCAATTTTCAAATCAAATTGACAACACACTCACACACCATTGTCCCAAGGGTGTATATAACTAATGTTTCAGATTTTAAACAAGAAAATCGCACCCAAGTCAAGTTCAACTTCGTGATTTCAATGTAAAACAATGACAAGTTCAGAGTTCTTGAAATTGCTTACCTTACAAGTAAATTAAAGTTGGTGAGTGTGTACTGCAGTGAATCCCTCATTCATTAGCCAAATTTGACACCGAACCCGGACCGTGAAAAGGATTATGGAGAAAAGAGGAAAATTGGGGAGAGAATTGAAAAAGAAGGATTGGAAAGAGATCTCTAAGATTTAGGGAAAGAAATGGAGTGATTGGGGGAGTGATTTGGTGGAATAGAGGATTGGTAATATTTTGAGGTGGTTATTTGGAGAGTTGTAACGGTCGAGGAAGAAAGACGGAAATGGGGGATGTTTAAAATATGTGGGATTTTATTTAGAAGGGATCTGGGTCAGGTCAACTTTTAGCCCTAGGTTGGATCGACGAAAGCCCGTTGATGGTCCGTTGATGGATTCCGTAGTTCTCCCTAACACTTAGCTAATTTCAAAAAACATACTTGGGATCTACGAATTCCAACCACGGTCTGTTGATGGAATGACGGACCGTCAATGGGAACCGTAGACCACTTCATCAGCTTAAATTTTATAGGTTTTTCTCTTTTCTTTCCTGCACACATAGCAAACATTAGAGCTTCCTTTTTGCATTTTCTGGACACTTTTTAGACACGGACCCTATTCTACTATTATCTAGCCAACACTAAAACTCAAAATAAATAAAAAATTTGTCTAGAAACTAAAAAATTAAGAAAAACTACCTATATAAAAAAAAATCCTATAGTTGGCTAGATTTTACATCTTGGGTTGCCTCCGAAGCAGTTCTTGATTAAACGACGTGGCACGATGCAGACACCTTGATTACTCAGACTTCATCAAGACCCCATCCTCTATCACCTCAGTTTCACTCTCAGATTGCCCCAAGTAGATATTTATCCTCTGACCGTTCACTTTTAACCTCGTTCCTTCCTTGTTCTCAAGTTCAACCACTTCATGTGGAAATACTTGGGTTACTTTGAATGGCCCGGTCCACTTGGACTTGAGTTTGCCAAGAAACAAGCTCAACCTTGAGTTAAATAATAATATGTGATCACCGGGAGCAAATTCACGCTTGTCAATCTTTTGATCATGGTACTTTTTCATCTTTTCCTTGTACAATGCTAAACTTTCATATGCTTTCAGGCAAAACTCATTGAGCTCATTCATCTCATTCATTCTTTGATTTGATGCGGGGTCCCAATCCAGATTTAGCTTCTTGAGGTCCCACATGCTTTGTGTTTTAACTCTATAGGAAAATGACATAACTTCCCATATACAAGTTGGTAGGGGGACATACATATGGGAGTCTTGACCAATCAATTTTGTTGGCATTCACAGTCTTTGCAAGGATCTGCTTTATCTCTCTATTTGACACTTCAACTTGCCCACTAAATTGCGGATGATACGGAGTTGCTACGTTGTGACGAACACCAAACTTCTCAAGCAACGCCTTCAACAACTTATTGAAAAAGTGAGAACCTCCATCGCTGATAATTTCCCTAAGTGTACCAAATCTGGAGAAGATATTCTTTTTGAGGAATGCGGTGACACTCTTTACCTCATTGTTTGAAAGCGCAATTGTTTCCACCCATTTCGATACATAGTCAACCACAACAAGAATATACTTCATCCCAAGCAAACTCATAAACGGACCCAAGAACTCAAGACCCCAAACATCGAACAGCTCAATTACCAATATCAAGTTAATTGGTAGTTCTTGCTTCCTCGAAATTCCACCTTCTCTTTGACAACGATCACATGACTAAGCAAAATCATGAGCATCTTGGTGGATGGTAGGCCAGTAATACCCATACTGCAAAATTTTATGAGCAGTCTGAATACCACTACGGTGCCCACCAACAGGTGACGAATGACACGCCTCAAGTATACTCATCATCTCAACCTCAGGCATACAGCGACGAATAATCCCATCAGCACAAACACGGAACAAGGAAGGCTCTTCCAAAAATAATTTCTTCACATCAAACATGAATTTTTTTCTTTGGTGAAATGTCATATCCGAAGGCACCAAATCACTTGCCAAATAATTAGCAAAATCTGCAAACCAAGGAATAAGGTCATAAGAAGCAGCCAATACCTGCTCATCGAGGAATGTATCATTAATCTCAAGTCCATCCTCTAGCTTGATCATAGCTTCCTCCTTCAAGCTGGACAAGTGATCGGCGACTTGATTCTCTATCCCCTTTCTATCCTTTACCTCAGAATTGAACTCTTGCAGTAGAAGTACTCATCTAATCCATCTCGGTTTTGCATCCTTCTTAACCATCAGATACCTCAATGCAGAATGATCGTTATGCACAATAACCTTAGTGCCAAGAAAATAGGACCTAAACTTTTCGAATGCGAAAACCACAACAAGAAGCTCCTGTTCAGTAACAATGTAGTTCTTTTGAGCAATATTTAAGGCTTTGCTTGCATAATATATAGGATGAAGAATCTTCTCTCGTCTCTGTACCAATACTACGCCAAGCGCCACCCCACTCGCATCACATATCACTTCAAATGGTTGTCCCCAATTCGGTGAAATAATGATAGGTGTAGTAGTCAACTTCTCCTTCAACTACACAAAAGCTCTCACACAAGCATCATCAAACTCAAATTTAGATTACTTCTCAAGTAGTTTGCACAATGAGTGTTCAATTTTAGAGAAATCCTTTATGAACTTCCTATAGAAACTTGCATGTCCAAGAAAACTCCTTACACCCTTTACAGAGATGGGTGGTGGAAGTTTTTCTATCACCTCAACCTTAGCTCGATCAACCTTAATTCCTTTCTGTAAAATCCAATGACCCGGAACTATACCCTCTTTCACTATGAAGTGGCACTTTTTCTAGTTGAGCACAAGATTGCACTATTCACACCATTTTAGCACCTCATCCAAATGATTCAGACAGTCATCAAACGAGTCACCTACTACAGATAAATCATCCATAAAAACTTCAATACTGTTCTCCGCCATACCAAAAAATATAGACATCATGCAATGCTGAAAAGTTGTCGGAGCATTACATAGACCAAACGACATTCTCTTGAACGCAAAAGTCCCATAAGGGCAAGTGAAAGTAATCTTCTCTTGATCCTCTGGAGCTATGGAGGTATGATTGTAGCCCGAGTACCCATCTAGAAACAATACCAACCCTTTCCAGTGAGACGATCTAGTATCTGATACATGAACGATATTGGAAAGTGTTCTTTCTCAGTCCATGCATTCAACCTGCGATAATACATACACATTCTCCAACCAGTGACCGGCCTCATTGGAACACATTCATTTTTAGCATTGGGAACTACACTGATTTCACCTTTCTTTGGCACACATTGAACTGGGCAAAACCAACTACTATCAGCAATGGGAAATATAACACCTACATCTAACCACTTAATGATCTTCTTCTTCACAAATTCTTGCATCGGGGGTTTCAATCTTCGTTGATGTTCAACACTTGGTTTGCTGTCCGGCATGCCTTGAATCTTATGAGAACAAATGGCCGGTGGAATCCCAATAATATCCACAATGGTCCAACCTATAGCCCTTCTAAAACGCTTTAATACCGATATCAAAGCCTCTACTTACCCTTCACTCAAATCAGCAGCAATAATAACTCGCAACGTGTTATTCTGGCCCAAAAAGACATATCGCAAATGAGATGGAAAAACCTTCAGTTCCAACTTTGGAGGCTCATTAATGGATGGTCGTGCTGGAGGAGTGTCTCGATTCTTCATGTCTAAGTCAAGCTTCTTTGGTTTGAAATGAAACTGACCCCCATCTAGCGCAGCAACTAACTCATCATAGTCATCAATTCCATTGCCATTAAAATTTATTATCACAGCTGCTAGTACCTCAACACCTAACCTCTCTTCAATAGCCACTTCTGATTCTTGATCCACAATATGATTGACTACCGACACCAACTTAAAATCACTTTCATGCTTCATAGACCAACATATGTTAAAAATTAGCTCTTCATTGTTCAACTAAAACTTTATTTGCTCTCTCTCCATAACAACCAATGCACGCCCAATAGCAAGAAATGGTATCCCTAAGATGATGAGGACCGCAAAATTAACCCCGCAATCCAATATCACAAAGTCCGCCGAAAAGATGAATGACTCAACTTTCACAATGACATCTTGGAGCACTCCAATAGGTTTCTTCACATTTCTATCAGCCATAAGTAAACGCATCGCAGTCAGCTTGGGAGCTACCAAACCCAACTTTTTGTAGATCGACAATGGCATCAAGTTAATGCTAGCACCCAAGTCATGCAAGGCCTTCACAAAGTGCAACATACCAATTGTACATGGAATAGTGAAAGCACTAGGATCCTCTTTCTTCTGCACAAGTGACCTAGTAGCAATGGCGCTATAATGCTGCAACTTTTCTTCACTTTCAAAACTGACAACCCTCTTTTTTGTCACTAAATCCTTCATGAACTTTGAATACCCAGACATTTGGTCCAATGTTTCTATCAATGGAACATTGATGGAAAGTTGTTTCAACATAGCTATAAACCTGCGGTATTTTCCTTCTTCAGTTTTTTTCACCAACCTCTCAGGAAAGGGAGGTGGAGGTCTAGGCATGGAAATAACTTTTTGGGTCACCTCATTTTCCATCTCTGCTTCAACAACTATCTCCTCAACTTCCACAGCTTCATTCTCACCTCTCTCTGGTACACTTTTCATCTCGGTCAACATGGGAGGATCTACCGTTTGCTTTCCACCTCGAGTAGTGACCACCATACAATGACCATTATTTTTTGGATTCTGAACCGTGTTGCTAGGAAATGCTCCTTGCTGACGTGGGTTCACCATAGTGGACAACTGACCAAACTTTTGCTCAAGTTTCTTAATCGATACTGCACCAATTCCAAACAAGTCATTATGCATCTCCTTCACATTATCATCATTCGCTGCAAATCATCATATTTTGCATAATCTCTTCCATGCGAGTTATACTTGATCCAGCATCGCTATTACCAGGTGGAATATAGGGCCCACTCCTCTCAAACCTGTTGCCATAACCATTCCGATTGTAGTTGTTGTTGCGGTTGAAGTTCCCATCTCGGACATAGTTTCCCTCATGGTTGTAGTTACCATAGTTCCGAACTTGGTTTCCTTGACATTGGCGCCAATTATCCGAATTGTAACCTTAGGCGTTGGCTCAAAAACCCCCATGTCTGATCATTTACCAAGTTCGCATCCTCCTCATAAAAGTACTCATCAACTGGCGATGCTCTAGGTTGGTAGTTCACAGCATTCACTTTCTCTGTCGCACTTCCACTCAAATGCTTTAATACCAAACCAATTTCAGTCCTCATTTGAGCCATCTCCTCACGAATATCATCATTTGATTGATTTGGTGTAGTCTGGACAGCAAACGTGCTTCTACTAGTATTTTCCTTTCTAGTGCTCCATGCCTTATTATTCTTGGAGAACCTCTCAAGTTTCTCATCAATCACCTCAAAAGTTCATTCACCATAAGATCCTCCAGCAATAGTATCTAGCACAGCCTTTCCATTGTCATCATGTCCTCTGTTGAAGTACTCTCTCAGTGACTCATCATCTATGCGGTGGTTGGGCACACTCCTCATAAATACAGTGAATCTATCCCAAGAACTACTCACCGACTCTTCGGGCAGTGCTATGAAGTTATTCAGTTTATCCTCCAGATCAACATCTTGGACACCAGAAAATATCTTGCCATGAACACCCTGTGCAGTTGGTCCCATGTATATATTGAATTGTATGGTAGCTCAGAAAACCACACAGCAGCATCTCATGTCAGTGAGAGTGGGAATACTCTTAAACTTATGATGTCATTGTCCATGTTTGGTCGTCCCATGCCACTCATACAGACACTCTTCAATTTAGTCATGTGGGCATATGGATCTTCTGAAGGCAACCCTACAAACAACCCTCTTGCAGTAAAGATTTACATAAGATTGTTGGTCACCACAAAAGTATGTCCCGGAGGTAGTGGAGGGAGAACAATAGCACTGGTTCACTCAACTGAATTATAGTCAACTCTGTAGTTATCACGACCTCTCGGTGCCTACTGGTTATGTACTTTTTCTGCATTTTCAACTAGATTACCACCCTGAACATGAACATGTACATTCAAAACTCCATGAGGTTGAAAATTAGCTCCATTTCTTCGACCCTCTCCAATTGGATTATTTTGTACCCCAAGATTTGTCATTCTTCTCAAATTCTTCTCAATTCAGGATCGTAGGGGTCAAGGGTTCACCTCGACTCCATGTACTTAGTATACACAAGAGGTAAGACCTGTAGAAAACAAAAGCAAAACAAAAATACAAAATCAAGAAATACTTTACTAAAGTTCAATAATGAAGTTAGTTTAACCTAAAAGTCATGTTCCCCAGCAGCGGTGCCAAAAATTTGATACGCACTAATTAAACCTCCTGAAAGAGGTATAAGTAGTCGTTGCCAAATAAAGAACCTAACTATCAGGTTAGGGTTGATCCCACGAGGAATATGGTTTAGACTTAAGTTAACTCACAATTATCTACGTTTAGTCAAACTATTTCCGAGAAAAGTAACAAAGGGGGGATTTGTAAATAAAATAACATATTGTTGATTTGTATCTATCACGCCCTGAGCCTACACACCGAACGTGGCTGGCACTCGAGAACCATTGCTGGCTCCAAGCGAACCCTTGGCCTGGCTTACTTACTCAGCGGAAGACTTTATGCCTTAAGAAAAGAACTCAAATGCAAGATAACTCAACTGTTAAATAAAATAACTAAGAATGTTTGAAGGTCAAACATTCAACTTGGCAAAAATGGCAACTCAAGTCCTAACATATGAAATAATAATGTAAAGACAACTGACTACTTACTGTATATGAAGCCTCTAAAACAAAGAGGTATGTAGGGACAGGACCCCCGATCATTCTAACAACTAAAAAGCTTAAGCAATTATGAAAAGGACCCTCTAGAGAGCAAGGAGGCTCACCAAGTGACTCCGAGTGCTCAACTTGATCAACGAGGCGCTGGATACTGATCCTAGTTACCTGTGTTTGCATCATAAGATGAGGCAGGCCAACTAGCATCAGTACATTGAATGTACGAGTATGCGAGTTGGAATGCTAAACACAACTTAAGCTTGAAAAGGATCTGAAAAGAACTATTACCTTGGCTTTACTCAACTCATGAATAACTCAACTCAAAATGCAGTGTAAAACAACAATAATAGTGCAATTTATACAAAGCACTTAGAACAATAAATAACAACTCAATTTGTTAAAGATATGCAAGAACAAACTCAACTTTACTCATATATCAAAGTAATATAGTTTCTGTGGGAGTTTCTCTAATCGACAACCATCACTATAAGCCTAAGTGGTGATACAACGTCTTGCCCACGCTGCCAGAACTATCCTATACTTTGCCATAATATAAAACACCTTAACTAAGTGGATCTACTAGTCTATGCTAAAAATCAAATTAAGGAGTCATCTAAAAATTATGATCCTTTACTACCCATGATGGCTACATGGTTTATGGAAACTTGAGTTATTATGAACTCGCATCCCCATATCGGTGCTCAATACTACTCCCAAAAATGTACTTAGCTCATATGTTTTTAAAACAACTTCTTTCTTTGGTTTGAGATAATTACTCAAAACTTAGCTTGAAAGCTCTCTTGGAAATCGGTGTTTCCCTTTCTTGTTCAAATGTGAAAACATTTTAAGGTCTTGGGAATACTTAGTTCCCTTATAACTTTTGGAGAAATGAACTCAACTCTTTACTCTTTTCTTAACTCAAAACTTAAGTCTTAAAACAAAGTTAAAACGTTTGTGAAAGACTTTTGAAAACTTTATAAACTTCTCTTGACTTGCTTCTTAACTTCTAGACTTGACTCTTACCTTTCCTTGAATTGAATTATGGATTCAAGGATTGTGATTTGTGATAGGAAAGATCTCATGACGTTTAGGAGTGTTTTTAGATAGCTAAATATGAGGAAAGATCAAAAAATCACTGTCTGAAAGCAGGTCCACGACGCGAAGATGTATTTAAATTTTTGGTCACGAAAATACTTTTTGAGGCAGAACGGTTCGTGACCGCTCCGCGATGCGAAATAACTTTTCCAAAATCTGGGGAGAAGGTTTGCGATGCGGAGCCAGTGCTTAGATTTTCCCGACTATTTTTCCTTCTTCATTTTCCAGCCCCAATTCACCCAAACTCGGTTCTTTTCCCAAATTCTTTTTAGATACAGATACCCAACAAATGTGCCTAAGAACCTAACTCCAAACAACTCAATAATTTGACGTAATGATCTCAGAAACTTCTCAATCTCAGCCCAATTCAAGAACGACATCAAAATCACGAATAAATATCAAGAACACCAACTTTCAAACTCTTTTAGGATGAATTCACACTGAAATAAACATATTTGGCACATGGGTGAATGAACCCAGCGTTATGAAAGCCTCACATACCTCATAGGAATCACCCCTTGATGAAACCCGCAATTAATTCCTTACGAAAACGACGAAATTTTGATCTTTCTTCCTTTTTCTCCTCCTTTCTCTTTTATCCAAGCCCTAG
>JAJOOO010080583.1:0-27709 GCA_029582685.1 Solanum piurae
CTTTCTAAAAACTATTAATAATCATTAATAACAATATAAATCATCATTTAAAACCCTTTTTATGCAAGAACCCATGCTAGAATCGAAATTAGGATTTTGAGATTTTTGAAGAACTTTGAAAGTACTTTGAATTAGCTCTTTGATTGAAAAGGAATCAAAGATAACGAGTCCCCATACCTTAATATTGGAAAAAGCCCACAAAAATCAATGAAATAAGCCTCCAATTTGAAACCCTAGTTCTTCACCCTTCTTCCTTGAACTTGAGAGAAATATTTGAGAGAGGGAATGATTTGGAAATTCTAATTGGAGTGACTTAAATGAAAGAATTTGGTCAAAAAGGGGCTTTATAATTGCTAGGAAAGGCAAAGAATAATAAGAACTCAACTTAGGAAAAGAATTAAGGACCCACAAAGTTAAACTTAAAAGTGTTCACTAAACCCGGGTAAACTCGTCCTTTTGGACAGTGCTTCACTATTTCGGGAATAACTTTTTGCTCCAAGGTCGGAATTGGGCAAACTCGGTGGCGTTAGAAAGAAGACTCAGAGACCTTTAATTGGATAGGTAAAGGTCCACCTAATTCATTTTGAGCTAAAAGATATAACCATTTAAAGTTGACCCTTCTAACTCACTAGTTCAAATGACTAGTTTCCGGACGTCACGGTCATTTCTCATCATTTCATCAAGTTCTCAACTCCAAACTCACATGTGAGGCTCTAGTTTCACTAGTTCGTTTTTAGGGTCGTTACAATTCATCAATCATCTATCCTCATTTACAAATAGTGTGATCAATAGTGCAACATTCACATACATACACATGTTATAATGAAGCAAGAACAAACATATATCACACAATCATGAAATCACAACCATTACCTACCTCAAAGACATCTTGAATTCCCTAAGAAACTTGATTTTTCCCTTTCCGGATTCGTTCCGCTTGTTCTTGGTCTACAAATAATTAATATAACACGGGAATCAACAAATAATAACTAATTGCCCGAATTACCAATAATTCTATCAATCCTAGATCAAACCCATGATCCTAATATCCAAATTAGGTTTTTTCTACCATAATTCCCAAATCAAAACCCTCCCCCATTGATAATCACCCACTAGATTACATTTTACGGGTCGAAAAATGGGTTCAGAGAATTAAAACCTTACCTTTAGCCTTAAGAATGGTGAAAAACCGTCAAGAAAGCACGTAGGGTCGTCTCATAGCTCTCAAAGTCAAAAAGTGCAAAATAAAACGTTTTTGGGGTTTATTTCTGACTTAAGTCGCGTCTGTCCCGCCACATCGCTACTCACCCCGCTACAGCAGCCCTACCCTGGCGACACAAATTCCCGCTATAGCGGCTTGCACAAAATATAGAGCAAATTTAATAATTCCAATATCCCTATTTCATAACACACCTTCAACCAACGACACTCAGAAACTACCCATTCACGCTAAGATCAGTTTCGAGAGTTCTACTCACCCGAATTCAATTCTGTAAGGTCGGACGGGTTTCTTAACGTCTTAGATATCTACTCATGTGATCAAATTCAAAATTAGATCACCCAATTGTTACCAGATTTCCCTAGACCGTACTGACTCTGATTTCGTCCAAATCTGGACTAGGTTGAGAAATTTTAAGGTACTACGAAAAAGTTTTTCCGACCCAAATTTTTTTCCCATTGGCTTTTCTGTAACGATGAAAACATGTCGTTACAGATTGAGTACTTTCTTCCATACTGAAATTTGTACAAGGCCAAAAGTTTGGTGAATGGGTACGTGGAGCGTGTTCCTGTGCTGAATGTAATGGAGAATAAGAAGTATGAAGGTGAAATTGTTACCTTTAGGAAGCTTCTTAAGGATGAGTATTCTCTAACGATCGTGGAAGTGTTCAATGATCGCGGATTGTGTGTTGGTGATGAAATTGCGCTATTTTGGGATCCTAAATATCCAACATTTCTTTTCATTTTACTTTATAAAGTTGGTGATTCAACAAGTAGGCCTGTATTGATTGATTAGGGGGCTTGTAGAAATTCAAGTTTTATGTTCAAATTCCGTAAATGATTCAACAATCGGAATATGAATATATGATGATTCTTTTCTCTAATTTAATCTGTTATTCGATAACAGAGATGAGTTTCAATTCATCCGTTCACTCCCTATGAAAGATCTTGTGCTTTCAACCTCTTCTTCTGCATTTTTATTTGAATTTGCTGATATCATTGATCGTCTTCACACCTCGAGTTTGCTGATCTGAGAACAATGTAGTTGAGGCCTGCGGGGTTTTGTGAGCACCCATTAGTTTAGGTATGAAATTTTGCAAAGCGATGATAGTTTTGGGGGGGTTTGATACAAGCATTCACTCCATCCTCATTGAGTGTTTGTTTCAAACTTGTAACTTGATTGAAAATGTTTTGCAACAACTTTTTCTCATCGTGTTCTTGGTCGACTGTGGACCAAGCACGAACATCAAAATGATCAACAACTGAGTTATCATTAAATACTCTATAAGCCAAAGTAATTTTTCCCAGCCCTGACATCAGTGGTGGATCCAGGATTTTCATTAAGGGGGTTCGAAAGAAAGAGAGCAGTGCTTAAGATTTGAGGTTTGAACCCCTCAACCACTAAACCAACCTCTAATCTTATATTCAGGAGGTTCAAAATCAATATATAAACATAAAAATTCGTAAAAATACCTTAAATATACAACATAATTTTTTGCCGAGGGAGGCCGAACCCCTCGGCAGATTCTAGGTCTGCCCCTGCCTGGCATGCTAACTATGGGAATGACATCAACCTCAGCTGGTCCACTGGTGAGCTTACTAATTATCCATTCCGTGTCCTCCTCAAACCCTACAATTATCTCACTAGTGGATGATGACTTGTTAATTTCAATAAGACCTTGTTTTTGGGAATCGTCGCCAACACCTCTTCTTTGATAAGCTTGATCTTTTCTATGGTATGAGGAAGTAAGAAGATAAGCTGCAAGAAACTATGATCTCTGACAAGAATTAAATAATGACATGTCCTGCCTCATATGCCACACCTATAACACGAGTCCAAAGATCTTATGAACTCTAGACATTCTTTCACCAGCACAATTTCTTCCTTCACCAAATCAACTGAGTAAGCATTGGAGTTGAGCAAGTCATTTAAGTGTATTTCTAGCATTTGTCATCGTAGTTCTCCACATCCACCTTACATAATATGCACCATAACATCAAAGAGACGGTGTCCATTTTGCTGTCTCTGGGCTAGTGATTGGACTAAATGCATTAATTTGGGAGTATGCTTTTGAAGCAGCAAGAACTGAAGATGTAGGATTATCGATGTGTTCTGTTTCCACATAAATGTTGCTAGTTTAATTATTTTCTGTAACTGAAGATTACAGTTCAACACAAGAGTCACAAGCTTGATATTTTCATTTCCAAGACATCCACACAGAAATGTAAAACCATTCTTACAAGTTATCAACAGAAAGATATTTCCATAATTCCTTTGCTGAATTTACTAGGCAATTGGTAGATACGTCAAAACAGCTTCTGATGTAGATACAGTTAAACCTCAAGGGAGAATGAGGAAAGAAACATGATAGTATACGATTTTTTGGTTCCGTCATCCATTGCCCAGTTGCTAGATTATCGGTGTCTTTTAGTTTATGCATCCACAACAGAGCAGTACTAGTTTATGCACATAGAAATTTGTAGGGCCATGAGATAGTTTCTTCTCAATAGAAAGTTTTGCTGAGAGCAATAACTTCAGCATGACTTGGTAAAATAAAAGATTAGAGAGAATGAAAAAATAAGAAAAGGAAAGCAAAACAACAGTTTACATGCCTTAAGTTTCTCCGTCAGAATAACACCGTCTGTAGTACTATACAGAAATGCAGTGTGTTAGTGGAAAAGCCAAAGTTTGCTAAGAACCTTAAAGAAACAAGTTATTCAAATTGCAGTTTAATTTATTCATGCTCAGCGCAACAACTTGTCTAGTCAATGTTATATGTCTATACTAAACTTGATTACATACCTATTCGAGCCAAGTCTAGCAGAGTAGATGACACGACCCAACCCACTGGGCCGTAAGAGCACCTACTCTAACACCTAGATAGGAGAACCCTTACCTCCCGACTTCAAACTGGGAATGTGAAATTTAAGAAAAAAATGGTGTGATGCCTTAATATAACCAGAATTAATCCCATAATCTGTTTCAATAGAAAAGTTTTAAAAACTGACCGCAAAACCTCCCTAGGAGCTAGTCTAAATAGGTACAAGAGCTTAAAGAAAGAAAATAATATGAAAACAGACACATCTCCCACCATAAGAAAGAGAGGAGTAGAAGCTGCCGGAGATCGTCACCTTTTCACCTATGAAACATCCTCCTGCAACCAGACTATGCCAAGTGACATAACAAGATTAGTATTAGTACAAAAACATATACTGATAGACATCATCGACAACTTGAACCCCCCACATAATATCATGTAAATAATGAGAAGAAGAAATACAACTGATGGTCCTCTTTTCCATTGCAAAAGAAAATAATTAAAAAAAGAAAATAAGAAGATATTTTGGTTGAATGAGGCTGAGCAACTTAGAGAGGAACACCAGGGTAATTTATAGTAGGTGCACGAGTCTATTTGTCATATGTTTTGTTACATTATTAAATATTTTCATACTACGAGTCTATTTGTCACGCGTATTGTCACATTATTAAATATTTTCATACTACGAGTCTATTTGTCACGCGTATTGTCACATTATCTAATATTTTCATACTATGAATCTATCTGTCATGAGTATTATCACATTTATTTAGTATTTTTCATATCATGTGAATCTATTACTAGATTTATATATATAACTAGTGTCTGGACACATGTGTCCATGTCGCGCAATACATATTTTTAAGTATAATATATATAATAACATAAAAAAGTATTTGGGTATAATGACTAACATGCACTACCCAGAGGAAGGTTGATAACCCCCAGGAAAAGGAGACGAAAAATGAGGTTAACGAACACCTGAGAGGAGACATGGAGGCGGAAATGAAGGAGAGTAACACTTTAGGAAACCCTACCTGAGGGTCTTTTAATAGTAAAGTACAATGGGGCAATGAGCTGGGCTAGACTTTGGTTTTTGTTTGGATTTTGATTTTGTTGGATACATTTATGTCCTTTTATTGTAAAGAATTATTTATGAATAAAGGGCTATGGCCAATACTAGATAAAAAATATAGTCGAACCTTTAAAGTTGAATTAGCTATTATTTATTAGTTAGTTATGTACGTGTATAATGAGTTAATGTTTTAGCGTTATTAGGTACAAACATGTATTATTATCGTATGATACCTTGGTTCTTCAATGCTGAATCTAAGGCTTCGAAGATTATACTATTTGTTTCCTTTGAAATCTAAAACTAACTATTCGGAGCAATTGTATCTAGCAATCATACCAAACTTGGACAAGAAATTATTGTTTCTATGATTATCAAAAAAGACCTATGTGAAAATTCCATGTTAGTTGAGGGGCATATTAGGAGCATCTACAGTGTTCCGGTAAGCTTTGAGAAGCGAAAGAAATTGTTGGAATTCTATGAAAGAGTCTCAAAAGCTAGGATGTATTCTTGCAAGGCTTTTTGAGCTTCTCCATGTGACTGACATCACATTAATAATGCAGTTTCATACGATTAGGTGGAGTGACCCAGATGTGCCTCTTGAATTGTGTATAGATATTGATTCATTCACACAACAATTTGCCACATGATAGATGTTGTATAGATATTGATTCATTCTCTCAGCTTGCTGTGTTTACTTTGTATTTTTTTGCAGCATAAGTTAAGCCATCTGCATCATCAAAGAAAACAAATCTAGTTTCCTCCCATATTTTGTTAGTATGAACTCTTGAAATGTCAATAGAAAAAAAATGATATCCATAATAGTTGAGTCTACACCTTAATGAGGGAACAAGAGCAAACACTTCATCAGCAGATTCCAAACGAACAATAATGAGAATGTTCCACCTAACATGTTTAAGACACAAGATAAAGGATATTTTGGCAACAAGTTTTGTGTCTGGCAAGTTCTCCAACACGTGCCAAAAGGTCATGTTTTGTGGCTTGCGCAATGATGATAATATCGATTGCATAAGCTCATTATTCATCATGGATATGAGGTTGTATTTATTCTCTTCAAATTCGATATAATTCATCACAATCTTATTATAATATTTTAAAAATAATCATACTAATTAGCGTGGAATACGTGTGTTCGAGAGCTAGTTAGATAAAAATCATGAAGCTGGAAAATTAATCAAACACAAATCATCTAAAGTGACTATTGATCATCTATGACATAATTCTATTTGGATAATTATCGATGCAGAAACCCTAATGTTTTTTGGGAAACAACAGGCTTCAAGAATATCCAATTTTCCATGGGATATTCTTCCCACAGGTTTATGGTAAGGCCTAACCTTCCTTGCTTGTACTTAGTCCTATTGAGAATTTTTTATGTTTATTTTGTTTGCAAAGAAGTCTCTGTTGTCTATAGCATCAGCAGTTGAGAAACCAATAGCTATAGATAAAGCTACTCAAATCAAGGCAAGACCTAGCACGGTTAGGGTCAAGGTTATACTTGATCTAATGGAAAAGCTTCCAAATCGTATAAGGTTGCAGTTTGTGGATGGAAAATCTAGTAAGTTGATCGAGGTTTTTCAAGAGATTGTATATGATAATCTACCTTTGTATTGCAATTATTGTAAGCACCAAGGTCATGATGAAGATAGTTGTCATTTGATTTCGACAAGAAATCAAAATAACAAACAAATTGATGATACCATTGAAGGTGCTTTAAAAGGTACTACCGATAGTGAAAAGTATCAAGGCGATGCGAGAGAAATATTAAATGAAAAAAGAAGACTGTAGATGTCTATCAAAGTAAAGCTACTTCTTTAGATCGACAATTGGTTGCTTCCACTAAGCTACTTCTTTAGATCGACAATTGGTTGCTTCCACTTCCGAGTAAAATCGTGTAGACTCAATGGATGTTGATACAAGTAATATTGGTGTTCAAACAACTACCGAAAACAAAGGTGATTGCAATAACCAACATGCTGCTACTAATGAGGTGCAATCAAAAGAAGTTGGGCTGAATTTGATGTCTAATGCAACTAAAACCGCAGGGGGAACACCAAGAGTTGAGGTTGATGCGCCACGAGTTGATTCAGAAAAAAATTAATGGATTCAGGACAAAAACTAATGGATACATCTGATGTTGAAGATGCTGAAAATTCTGGGAAGCATGTTTTGCAAGTTGCAAATGAGAATCCAACTAAAAACTGGACACTGGTTTCACACAAAAAATCAACTAGTAGTCGGATCATTTCCCCTACTAGTAAAAATAATTCTCCATGTAGTGACAATGGTCCGACTGGAAATTTTCATGACAGTGAGAAGAGGCAAGATACTAGTAATGCCTCAAGAGACCTATTATGTTCGAATAGCTTTGATGCTTTATTGAAGACTACTGGAAGGCAAGTAAGGTTAACAGAGAATGACAACGATTTGATCCAAGAAACACAAGTCTCACCACCTGCTTTAAATAGCAAATTAAGTCCAGAAGCTCCTGTATTTATGCCTAAATGTGTGCTTGCAAAGAAGAATGAGTCAAGAGCCTTAGTGTCAAATACAATTGATTTGGGTGAGGATTCTCTTGATGAAGATGGAGTGGATTTGGGTGAGGATTCTCTTGATGAAGATGAGGAAGACAATATGCTGGACATTTGCTTTGATAGAGTTGCTAGGGAAGGGGATATATCACCTAGGCAACAAAGAAGTGGAAGCAACAAAAGCAAAAAGAAGACACATGGAAGGGAACATAGTTGGGACGGTAAAATGACTGAGGAGTTTGTTCCAAGGCACCTACCGATGCGACAAGCAAAACAAAACCCTTTGACAATATCAATAATTTCAACTAGATCCAATAAATCCATAAAGAAGGTATGAATCATCAAGTGTTGTTGGATATGTTTGAAGAAGAAGACAAGAGAAAAATACTTCAAGTTACTTTTGATGAGCAATCAATCTTTTTTAATTCATGTTTTGTAATAGAAAGTTTGAGGCTGGTAACTCAACTTTCTTCTTGATTGACATATTTTTACATTATTTAAGCATCCTCATTTGTAATATCATCATGGAGCGTATTACAAACTCTGTGATGATAAGAAAATACTTAGTTCTCTCTAGCTCTTATTTTCTTCATGCTTGTTAGGTAGCATAAGTTAGGTACTTCATTTGGATTAGTAAGGTAAGGCCTAACCCCATTGCTTGTACTTGTCCCTATTAATATTTTTTATGTTTAATATAAGACCGCTAGATACTGTCTAGTGGTAAATTTGCTTTAAAAAAAAACTACTAGATCACTATCTAGTGGTTTAAATTTGCTTTAAAAAAAATAAAAATAAAAAAAATAAAAAAATAAATTTTCCATGGGAAGAAATATATATTTAGGAGAGAAGAAGAAGAAAATACGTCTGCTAATATAGAGATATATAAAAGGAAATTTTTTAAATATAAAAATCTGGCTAATTAGGTAGCCCAATAATTATTAAAAGACCCTTTTTGTCCATAAATATTAAAAGACCCTTTTTGTCCTCCAGAATTATAATTTTACAGTTATAAATAAAGTGTTGCTGCCCTCTTTTTTGACACAACTCTATTTGAATAATTATCTAAAGGAGAGATGTAGAAAGAGATATTAAAGCAAAAACTTTAAATATAAAAATCTGGCTAATTAGATGATCCAATAATTATTAAAAGACCCTTTTTGGAATTAAAATCAAGGCTGTCAAAAAATAGAGAGAAATATAAAAGGAAAAACTTTATATATAAAAATCTGCGAATTAGGTAACTCAATAATTATTAAAAGACAATTTTTGGAATAAAAATTAAGGTTGTCAAAAAAAAATATCACCCAGAATTCTATGTTCCCGCTCAAAGTTGGAATAAAAAAAACAACCTAATTTTACTGTTATAAATAGAGTGTTACTATCTCTTTTTTTTAGTGTATCCTTCCAACAATTTCTTCAATGTCTAATCAAAAACCTTTGCTTAGCCTTAAGAAAACATTCTTTTACAATTTCATTCCATCAAAAGCTGAAGAAGAAGCTTGCAAACTTAACAACACTCCACATGTAGTGACTCGAAAACTAATTGAGATAAGGGACATATACCCTCCCCCAAAAATCGATTTGTAAAACCCTTGGCAAATAAAAAAAAGATTACCCGTGACGAGGTTATTGTAGGAAAACTGGTGATTCCATTTTTTGAGACGTTTGAGTACATTCTTCGATACTGTACGTTGGATATAGCCAAAAGTTTGGAGAATGGGTGCGATGTGTCTGTTAACGTGTGGGATGTAACAAAGGAGAATATCCTTAAGAAGTATGAAGGTGGAAGTGTTTTCTTAAGGAAATTGCACAATGATGACTTTTATCTTTCGTGCATCAAATGGTTCAATAGTCGTGGATTAAGCGTTGGTGATGAAATTGGACTTGATTGGGATCCTAGATCTTCAAGTTTAATGTTCAAATTACTTTCTCAGGTTCGCGCTAGTGAAAGGTCCAAGAATTTAGGACAAAAAACAAAATTCCATAGTCGTTTTGTTATTTCTCTTTCATATAGTTGTAATAGCTGAAGATTGGAATATTTGCATTATGGAGTATGATGATTCTTCAAATTCCCAATTTAGTTTGCGCAATCCCTTTTTAGTGTATTTGTTTTCATTCCTTGTTATTATAATGCTCTTTTAATTTAGATGTGTAATTTTGCAAGGCAGTAATTTCTCCACTGATTGATTTCTCCTCTAAGTTGCAAACAAGAATGGATACCTCCCTGGTAAGTTCTCCAAGACACGCCAAAAGGTCATGTTTTGTGCACCGACAATATTGAGCGAAAAGTATCAGGATCATACATATAAAGTTTTTCGTCCTAAAAGTTAGTAGATTATTTGTTTCCATCGGAATCTAGAACTAACTATTCAGAGCAATTGTACCTACCAACTATATCATACTTGGACAAGAGCTTATTGTTTCTATGACTATAAATAAGACCTGTCTTTTCTATGCGAAAACTACATATTAATTGAGGGGAGTATGTAGGAGCATCAACTCCAAATTGTTGGAATTCTACGAAAGTATTGAAAGCCAAGATACGTTCTTGCAAGACTTGTTGAGCTTCTTCATGTGACAGATATCGCAAAAATATTTCAATTTCAATGTCTAGGTGGGGTGACCCAGATGTGCCTCTTGGATTGTGTATAGATATTGATTCATGTTGAAACTCTGAGCTTGCTCTGTTTAGTCTTTAATTTTTCGCAGCATAACTTAAACCATATTCATTATTAAAAGAAACAAATCTAGTTTCCTCCCATATTTTTTTAGTGTAAACTCTTGAAATGTCAATAGAAAAAATCGATATCCATAATAGTAGAGTCCACACCTTAATTAAATGAGGGAGCAAGAAAAAACACTTCATGAACAAATTCCAAACGAATAACAAGAATGTTCCACATAACATGTGTAAGTCACAAGATCTTACTTTGGTATATTCCACGTATCTTTAGTTTTTAGTCTTCCATTTTTCGCAGCATAACTTTAGTCTTCAATTTTTAGCTCCTGTTTGGCAATTTTGTGTCAGGTAAGATCATAAATATGAGCTTGTATTTAATCTCTTCAAATTTGATATAATTCATCACAATCTTATTATGATATTTTAAAAATAACTATAATAATTAGCATGCAAATAATAGACGTGCACATGTTCGAAAACTAGTTAGATAAAAATCATTAAGCTAGAGAAATAATCAAACACAAATCATCTAAAAGGACTATGAATCGTATATGACATTATTCTATTTGGATAATTATCTAAAGTTTTTTGGGAAAAACACGCTTCAAGGATATCCAATTTTCCGTGGGAAGAGATATATATGGAGAGAAGAAGAAAAAAAAACGTTTGTAAGTTTAATGTTCAAATTACTTTCTCAGGTTCGCGCTTAGTGAAAGGTCCAAAAATTTAGGACAAAAAACAACATTCCATAGTCGTTTTGTTAATATTTCTCTTTCATATAATTGTAATAGCTGAAGATTGGAACATTTGCATTATGGAGTATGATGATTCTTCAAATTCCCAATTTAGTTTGCGCAATCCCCTTTTAGTACATGTGTTTTCACTCCCTGTTATTATAATGCTCTTTTAATCTAGATGTGCAATTTTGCAAAGCAGTAATTTTTCCACTGATTGATTTCTCCTCTAAGTTGCAAACAAGAATAAAAACCTCCCTGGTTTGTTTTTTGCACCGACAATATTGATAGCGAAAAGTATCATGGTGGTTCATATAAAGTTTTTCGTCCCAACAGTTTGTAGATTATTTGTTTTCATCGGAATCTAGAACTAACTATTCAGAGCAATTGTATCTAGCAACTATATCATACTTGGACAAGAACTTATCATTTCTATGACTATAAATAAGACCTATATTTTCTATGTGAAAACTACATATTTATTGAAGGGCGTATTTAGGAGCATCAACTCCAAATTGTTGAAATTCTATGAAAGTATCGAAAGCCAAGATACATTCTTGCAAGACTTGTTGAGCTTCTTCATGTGAAAGACACATGATCATCAAATGCCTCAGATATTTGATTTGCCCACGTCAGCATGATCACAATGACAATCGTCTTATTTCAATTCAAGAATTTTTTCAATTACTTTTTCTATGTTTGTGGAGCCATATGAATATGGATTTCCACTTGGTGAAATGAGCAGAACACATACATTTGCTCCGGTTAGAGTTAAAAGTTCTTCCGCTTTCTTAAACCATGTTTTTTTCCTTTGCGAGAAAGTTGCAGCTAACACGTGCTTCCTTTGACTCAATTAACTCCATTTCAATCTTCTTCTTGTCGCTGATGATATTCGTTTCCATTGAAAAAGAAAATAAGAAGATGTTTTGGCTGAATAAGCCCAAGCAACTTTGAGAGGAACACCATGGTAATTTTAGTAAGTGCATGAGTTTATTTGTCACGTGCATTGTCACATTATTTAATAGTTTCATATTATGAGTCTATTTGTTATGTGTATTGTCACATTATTTAATATGTTCATACTATATATGAGTCTATCTTCCATGAGTATTGCCGCGTTTATTTAGTATTTTTCATATGATGTGAATCTATTAATAGATTTATATATATGACTAGTGTCTGGACATGATGCACATGTATCAACTTATCCTTGTGTCAATTGAACACCTTATTTGTTCAAAAGTCATCCCTATTAGACACAAAATGCTGACATGACAAAAAACGTGTGGCTCACTTTCTTTGAGCACGTTGAGTTATTAAAAAATAATATTTTTTCTTTTTTTCCCTTAACTTATGCACCTAAATTAATAAAAAATAAAAAAAATAATTAACAAAAAATAAAAAAGGAGCAGTTTTCTTCTTCCCTATCCCTGCACCTATTATTCCACCATTTTCATCATTTTTCTTACACACATGCGCACACCACACCCCACCCCACCCCCTCCACCTCTCTTTCTCTCACCCTCTGCCATTCTTCTTCTTATTTTCCTTTTTTTTTATGTTAATTTAATTTACATCTCAAATATCTCGATGAAGCTCGATTTATTACATGAAAAAAATATGAATTGATTTTTTTTGGAAAAAGTTTGTTATTATTTGTTCCAATTTTAATAAATAGTTACTAATGGATAGAAGATGAAGGCAATGAGTAAAAGATTTTCATGCTATCAAAATGAAACAGAATGAATATTTAGCTCGAGTGGATAGCAATGATGTTTTTTGTACTGCCGACGCCAATGAAAGAGAAGAAAGAGGTAGAGCGATGGTTTGCTGGCGTCGCCGGTGCCGACGCCGGCTCCGGTGTAAGGGAAAATCAGAATTTATATTTGCCATTGTTGATTTAGAAGATTAGAAAAAAAGAGAAGGAGAATAGTGTTCTGATAGGTAGCAGGGAAGAACTTGGGTGGTTGGTAACAATGATAACTATTAAAGTTTTTTTTTTTTTTTGAATCTAAACGATTTGCCATTGTTATTCTATGGTAAAATTTAAAATATTTTTCTTCACTCATATTGAATTATATTTTTAAATAATTTTTTTGGATCCAACTAACATATGTCATTATTTAATTTGTCATAGTGCCATGTCATAGTGAGTGTATCTCACACACTTTATATTTTTGGCTGATTGTCCAAAAAATGTCAAATAGGTATCAATTCAAAGTACTAGAGGTGTTCAATAGGTACAAGGCTTAGTTGAGGTGTTCAAGTGAAATATGCGGACAATTTTAAGGGGCTGTGTATGACTTAAGCCTTTTTAATACAACATAAATAATAATAAAAATATATATGGGTATATTGACTAACATAGTCAAACCTTAAAAGTTGAATTAGCTTCATTAGTTAGTTATGTACGTTCATAATGAGTTAATGTTTTGGCGTTATTAGGTACAAACAAGTAATATCATTGTATGATACCTTGGTTCTTCAATGCTGAATCTAAGGCTTTGTATTATTTGTTTCCTTCGAAATATAGAACTAACTATTCGGAGCAATTGTATCTAACAAACATACCATACTTGGAAAAGAACTTATTGTTTCTATGACTATATAAAAAAAAAGGACCTATGTATTCTATGTGAAAACTCCATATTAGTTGAGGGGCATATTAGGAGCATCAACAGTGTTCTAGTAGGCTTTGAGAAGCAAAAGAAATTGTTGGAATTCTATAAACGAGTCTCGAAAGCCAGGATGCATTCTTGCAAGGCTTGTTGAGCTTCTCCATGTGACTGGCATCGCAAATATATTTCAATTTCATACGACTAGGTGGAGTGACCAGATGTGCCTTTTTGATTGTGTATAGATATTGTTGGTTTTTCTAAAACTATGCGGCAACGAAAAAAGGTTAAAAATGTCTCTCTTTGGATTTTGAATGGCTTTCAATAATTTTATTAAGCATTTAGGGGCTTTAAATAACCAACATAAAATACATAATCTGCATAATTTAAAATTTAAGAATTCTAATAAATATCAACAACTAAACAACATAACTAAGATTCAAATTTCAAATCGATCTTAAACTAAACAATTTATTTTGCTAAAAACTACTGCAATAACTAAAAGCAAATTTGAACACTCCTCATTTGATTTAGTTACCGCAATTGTAAAAACTGCTCCTCAAATTTTGTCCTCAATAATGAAAGCTACATTTCCAGAAATGGCACTGGAAAATGGACGCTACTTAGATACAGTTGGTCACACATACAGTTATTGATGTTTTCACAAACATCCAACTTCTGCTTTCAAAACACATACATACACATACAGATAATCCAGCTTCTGCGCTGAAAACACATACATACGTGTACAGTTGATCACACATACAAACACATACAGGGAGAATTATATACTGTATCTGCGCGATTTCAGTTAGCATTAACAAAAATCTCACTGTATTTTACAAAAACACAGAAGCCAATAGCACTAAATTGACATGGATGTATTCATCAAGTACATGTAACATCTATGCGAATTTTGACCTTAAAACTATTGAACTGATTGAAGAACTTGACAAGCTGTTGTTCTGTTATTGTTTAATGCTTTCAGATAGACTAAAGAGCCCGGCAACACAAATGTTTGTTCAACTGATCATTCTGAGTACAACTTTAAGTTCACTTACACAATGAGGATAAGGATCCCTTTGCTTCCTCCTCATACTGTGTGCATTATGAAGAGGCAGAAAGTTCTCCCTCATCATGAGAAGTTGAGCAGAATGTTCAACCCTGATATCGAAGCAATCAACAGCGGACTGAAGCTTTTATCATCTGAGAAATGCTTGGAAATAGACCAAGAAAATCAGAACCTGCACAAGTACTTGGCCTAACGTAACTGCTTGAGTACATTTGAGACAAAAAGATCTCAAATAAGTTAGAAGTGTAGATCAGGAGGTGTTGCAACACATTCTATTCAAAGGAGAACAGATCAACAACAACATATGCAATGTAGTCCCACAAGTGGAGTCTGAAGAAGGTAGGATGTACGCAAACCTTACCTCTACCTCATAGAGATAAATAGGTTGTTTCCGATAGACCCTCCACGTAAGTAAAGCATAAATAGCCATGTGTTGCAAGAGAATCAAATTTTTCAAATTGCTCTTTATCATTATTGACCATACATGCAAACAGATTCTTTTTACCTGTTAATCTGCTAGCAATAGCAAAATCTTTCTTATGGATTGACATGCACAATAGCACACAGTACATAGTTCTTTCCTCAATAGCAAAAGAAAGAACTGTAATCGCACTGTCATATATCTAGGTGGTTTTTAAGACGAGCTATTAGAACACAATCATACAAAAGATATTATACTTCTCATTGACTATGCTATGACATAAAAATAATTATCATAGAAGAGCCAAGAAATACAAAGTTTCTACTCCCACAGTATCATCTTTTACCAACCACCATGATTTGCGCCAGAAGACGAAGCACATGCTTGAATTTATTCCTCCGACACTAGGATTCAGAGGGGTAGAAATAGAGCCAGTGACACCAACCCCAAATTTATCACCAATGCTTGAATTTAGATCAACAAAATTCCTCTCCAATTCCCAATTCATTTGTCTAACTCAAACCCAAACAGTAGTTTTACTCCCAATTTCAATTCACTTCCAAAATTCTAATCCTAACCCTAATTCCGGTTCAATACCAAAACAATTCCATCACATCTCTATCCCCATGAATAGAAGACAAGGTAGGCCAGGCAGTGAACAACCTTTCGATCAGGTATCCAGTGGTTTTCTCGGTAATATCAATGAAGAACAGTCTGCATTGGTTTCTTCATCTTCTTCAGATAAAGTTAGCAAAACCAGAGTGAAAAGTTCAAATTTTGCTAATAGAAATGTTGATTCTAAAGTGGTTAGAAGTAAGAATTCGAGAAAGAGAGTTGTTTCGGATGAGATTATTTGTTTAATAAAGAGCCAACTTCTGAGGCTTTAGTTGTGTTAACGACTGGATTTCCGTCTGACTTGTTAGGAGGTGAGGAAATTGAAGCTGGGATTGTTAGTGTAGTTGACGGGATAGAACAATGTAACTATATTTTAATTAGGAATCACATTATTATAAAATGGCATGAAAACATGTCGATTTGGGTGACGAAGGATATGTTTAGTGATGTTATACATGAACGGTGTAGTGGGTTATTAGATTATGCTTATAATTATTTGTTATCATACGGGTACATTAATTTTGGGGTGGCGTTGGCAATTAAGTACAGTATTCCAGTTGAGCCAAGTAAAGGCAAAGTGATTGTTATCGGGGCATGTCTTTCTTGGTTGGCGGCTTCAAGACAACTGCTGTTATTTGGGTTTGAGGTTACTATTTTGGAGGGACGAAAGCGTGTAGGTGGAAGGGTGTATACAAAAACGATGGAAGGAGGGAATAAGGTGGCAGCTGCCGATCTAGGAGGAAGTGTTTTGACAGGTACACTATGGAATCCACTTGGTCTGTTGGCTCGACAGTTGTCGTATACAGTTCATAAGGTGAGAGACCAATGCCTACTCTATCGTGCTGATGGAAATCCCGTAGACGAGTATTTGGATAAAAAAGTGGAGGCTGATTACAATGACCTTTTGGACAAGTAAAGCAAGGCCAGACAAGAATTATCTCATATTGTTTCTCTTGGAGAGGCATGGGAAACTTTGCGAAAGGATTTTGGTATTGCGATGAATGCTGACGAGATGAGCTTGTTTAACTGGCATCTGGCAAATTTGGAATATGAAAATGCAGGTTTGCTTTCACAACTTTCCTTAGCATTTTGGGACCAAGATGACCCCAATGATATGTAAGGGGATCAGTGCTTCTTACCTGGTGGAAATGGAATATTAGTTCATGCTCTAGCTGAAAATGTGCCTATTATTTTTGAAAAAGTTGTGCATGTCATTCGTTATGGTAGAGATAGTGTGAATGTGATTACGGGGGGGGGGGGATTATTTGAGGGAGATATGGCATTGTGCACCATTCCTCTCAGAGTTTTGAAGAGTGGTTCTATCAGGTTCATTCTAGAGTTGCCTCAACAAAAGCTGGACACAATAAATAGATTGGGTTTTGGATTGTTAAATAAGGTTGCAATGTTATTCCCATATGTATTTTGGGACTCCAATGTTGATATATTTGGTCATGGTGTTGATGATTCTAGTTGTCGGGACCACCAACAACAAGACCAAATATATCAACATTGAAGTCTCAAAACACATACGGAAATAACATTGCAACCTTATTTAATAGTCCAAAGCCCAATCTTTTTATTGTGTCCAATTTTTGCTGAGAGGAACGGTGCACAATGCCATATATCCCTCAAATAATTGGCCTCCGGTAATCACCTTCACACTATCTTTACCATACGAATGACATACACAATTTTTCAAAAATAATAGGCACATTTTCAGCTAGAGCATGAATTGATCTTCCATTTCCACCGGGCAAGAAGCAATGATACCCTCCCATATCATAGGGGTCATCTTGGTCCCAATATGCTAAGGAAAGATGTGAAAGCAAACTTGCATTTTCATATTCCAGATTTGCCAGATGCCAATTAAACAAGCTCATCTCCTCAGCATTCATCGCAACACTAGAATCCTTTCCAAAGTCTCTGACCCCTCTCCAAGAGAAACAGCTTGAGATAATTCTTGTCTAACCTTGCTTGCCTTGTCCAAAAGTTCATAGTAAGCAACCTCCACTTTTTTATCCAAATACTCATCTACGAGCTTTCCATCAGCACGATATAGTGGACATTGATCTCTCACCTTATGAAATGTATAAGACAACCATCGAGCCAACAGACCAAGTAGATTTCCTAGTGTACCTGTCAAAACACTCCTTCCTAGATCAGCAACTGCCACCTTATTCCCTCCTTCCATATTTTTTGTATACACCTATCAACTTGCACGCTTTCGTCCCTCTAAAATAATAACCTCAAACCCAAATAACATCAGTTGCCATGCAGCCGCCAACCAAGCAAGACCTGCCCTAATAACAATCACTTTGTCTTTACTTGGCAGAACTGGAATCATGTTCTTAATTGTCAACGCCAACCCTAAATTAATATATCCGTATGATAACAAATAGTTATAGGCAGAATCCAATAACTCACTACACCGTTCAGGTATAACATCACCAAACATATCATCTGTCACCCAAATCGATACATTTTTATGCCATTTTGTAATAATGTGATTCCTAATTAAATATAGTGACATTATTCTATCCCGCCAACTACACCAACAACCCTAGCTTCGAATTTCTCATCCTTTAGCGAGTCAGACGGAAATCCAGCCGTTACGCAACTAAAGCCTTAGAAGTTGACTCTTTTTTTATACAAATAATCGCATTCAGAACAACTCCCCTTCCCAAATTTTTACTTCTAACCACTTTAGATTTACATTTTTATTACAAAAATCAGAACTTTTCACTTGATTTTTGCTAACTTTACCTGAAGAAGATGAAGAAACCAATGCTGATTGTTCTTCGTTGACATTATAGAGAAAACCATTGGATACCTGATCTAAAGATTGTTTACTGTCTGATCTACCTCGTCTTCTTTTCATAGAAGGAGATGGAAATGATTCAGGATCATACCAGATTTAGGGGTAGGGTTAGAATTTGAAACTTAACTGAAATTGGAAGTGAAATCAAGAGTAGACAAATGAATTGGGAACTGGACATGGATTTTTTTGATCGATTTTTTCTATTTTCTGTAATGGTTTTAGCAACAGAGAAGAAGATGACGATGAAAATGGAAGATCGGAGAAGATGGGTTTGGGTTTTATGGATTGTTTCAACTTTTTTTCTTGGTTGTAACGAAGTGAAGATGAAGGAGAAAGATATCTGTTTTGGTTCTTGAAAATGGAGGAGGAAACGAGGTGAAATATAAAGAACAAAAAGACAAATATATATGCATGGCATTTAATGTATTTTTGACTTAATTAAATTCAACCTTATTATTTTAGTTTAGGTTTTGTTACATCCTTGTAATTTTTATTTAATCAAAAATACCTTTTAAATTTATAAAATATGACCAATAACATCTCTTTATTTATTTTTTCTTCCTTCTCAAACTTCAATAAATTGAATTTTAGATTTGATATATTTAAATATTCAAACTTCAGATTAGAAACTATTGAGTTTATTTACTATCTAAACTTTACTTTGTCGGTTAAAGTTCGATTTTCAAACTTTATAATCCTCTCCTCTATTTCCCTTTCTCTACCCAAAAAAAAATAGAAGAAAGAAACTCTTGAATTTGAGATGACTAAATTGTTCAACTTTGTAAACTTTAATTAACTTAAATATACATCCACACAATCATTTAAATTAAAACTAGATGAACTATATATATATATGGAAGTTGCCTCAACATTCAAACAACCAAAATGAATTTCCATAATAGTAGAGTCAATACCTTAAATGAGGGAACAACAAATTCAAAGTAAAAGTTGGCAATCATGCAGAGTTGCATCCGTACAACAATGAAATATGAAAACATTGATTCACATCACATGTAAAAGATCAAAGTATTAACAACTTGAAATCTTCAATACCTCCCCATCATATACGTCATGTTGTTTTAGAGGCCTGAACTGAGTTAAATGAAAACAATCACTAGAAGAGACAATTACAACAAGAAGTTCTCCTTTCCCTTTCAAAATATCAGTATCTTCACAATCCATCAGACATGTTGTATTTCCCAGAAGTTCTAAATTTAAATCAAAAGATTCTTAGAATGAAGCTATTTGATTTGCCCACACCAGCATGATCGTGTTGACAGTCGTTTGATTTCAATTCAAGAAATTTGTCAATTATTTTTTTTCTATATTTTTGGAGACATAGGAATATGGTTTTCAACTTGGTGAAAAGAGCAGAATACAAACATCTTCTCCAGTTAGAGTTGAAAACTCATCTGCTTTCTTGAAAATGGGTTTTTCCTTTGCAAGAAAGAAGCAGTGCGCGCTTCCTTTGATTCAATCAAATCCATTTCAATCTTTTGTTTACCCCAGATAATCCTCTTTTCTATTGGAAAACAAATAATTAAAGAAGAAAATAAGAAGATGTTTTTGCTGAATAAGCCTGGGCAACTTCGAGAAGAACACCGGGGTAATTTATATTAGGTGCACGAGTCTATTTGTCACGTGTATTGCAACATTATTTAATATCTTCATATTATGAATCTATTTGTCATGTTTATTGTCACATTGTTTAATATTTTCATATTATGAGTCTATAGAGTATTGTCACATTTATTTAGCATTTTTCATATCATGTGAATCAATTACTAGATTTACATATATAATGTTATTTCGGAAGGAGAACCTTAAAAAAATGTAAAGTTATCTATGTGTGACATGTAGGTCACTGGTTGGAGCCATGTAAGCAGACACTAATGCTTGCACTAGGGTGGACTATTTAAATCACACCTTTGGGAGTTTGGCCCTTCCCCGAGCATTACTAACACAAAATGCTTTGTGCATTGAACTACAATTGTTTTTTTTATACAATGTTAATTCTATACTATGAATGAAAAGGAAATATGCCAAAAAACTAGTTTAATTTTTCTTTTACAGGTACATTTTCTTCTAATATGATTCAAGAAAAAAATCTAAACAACTCCACCTCAATAGTATCTTAGAACATGATTTTACACCTCTAACTAATACACCCTCTGTTTAAAGTTTTCGGTCAAACTTTCTTTTTTAATTCGTTTAAAAAAGACCTACCACAACTAGGCTCAAGGTTATACTTGATCTAATGGATAAGCTTCCAAATTGTATAAGGCTGCAATTTGTGGATGAAAAATCTGGTAAGTTGATCGAGGTTTTCTAGGATATTTTATATGATAATTTACCTTTATATCAAAATAATTGTTAGCACCAAGGTCATGATAAAGATAGTTGTTCTTTGATCTCGAAAAAAAATAAAAATAACAAACAAAATGATGATACCATTGAAGGTACTTAATTAAAGGTACTAGCGTTATTGAAAACTATCAAGGTGATGTGAAGGAAACATCAAATTAAAAAAAGAAGAAGAAGGGTTTTAGGTGTCGATCAAAGTAAAGCTATTGCTTTAGATTGAAAATTGGTTGCTGCCACTACTGAGCAAAATCATGCAAATACAATGGATGTTGATACTTGTAATATTTGTCATTGGGTATAAAATCACATCAAATTAGGTAAGTCACAACTTAGGTTATATATAATTTGGGCTAAATAAAAGGTAAGTAAAGTTTATGGGTTGGCTTGAGAAATGGAGAGGAAAAAGAGAAAAAAAGAGAGGCTAAATACACATGCCTTTCATGCTCTATTGATGAGTGTATTAGGAGCACCAATAGTGTTTCGGTAGGTTCTGAGAAAAGGAAGAAATTGTTGAAATTTTATGAAAGAGTCTCGAAAGCGAGGATGCATTCTGTCATTCCCCGAGTCTACACCTTGGACGTGGCCGACACTCGGAGACCATTGTTGGCCCCAAGCGAAGCCTTGGCCTGGCTACTTAACTCAGCGGAAGATTTAACTCAACACAATATAAGATCATAAACAACTTAAATGATAATAAACTGGCCAAAATGGTACATAAGTCATTAAACAACATCTGAAGGATAAAGAAAGACATCTTCACTAATAACTATCTGACTGTCTATGAAGCCTCTAAAATACTGAGATGGATGTTGGGACAAACCCCACAACATCCTAATAAATGAAAGACTGAAAGCGAATAAAAGAGTCCTCTTGAATGCAATGAGGCTCACCACTGACTCTAAGCTACTCAACTGGATCAACGAGACGCTGGATGCTGATCCTGGTTACCTGCATCTGCATCATAAGATGATGCAGGCCAACTGGCATCAGTACATTGAATGTACGAGTATGCGAGTTGGAATGCTAAGCAACATAGGCTAGAAGGAAATCTGAAAGAAACTGAACAACTTACCTGGCTCAACTCAACCTGACTGACTCATTTCAATATAAAGCAATTCAAACCAATGCAATATAAAGAAAAGTTTTTTAAAAACATGCTATAAACTCTCTGTGTATACAAAGAAACAATAAATCTGAGATATATGTAGAAATACAAATGAACTGATGTATATAAAAATACAATAACTGCTGTGGGAGTTTCTCTAACCGACAACCATCACATAAAAACTATAGTGATGATACATCGATCAACCTCACGCTGCCGAGCATCCTATACCCGGCCAAAGGTATAGAACCTGAACTGCCTAATGGATCCACTAGTCTAATTTGAAAAGGATTCATCTAAAAAGTATGAACCTCTTCTACCCATGATGGCTACATGGTTCTATGGGGGCTGTGGGTTCTTTGAAAGCTCCCCCAATTCGGTGCTCAATACTACTCCCAAAAATGTACCGGCTCTTATATTTTTAAAACATATTTCTTTCTGTTGATTTGAGATAATTGCTCAAAAACTTAGCTCAAAGGCTATCTTGAAAATCTCAGTTTTCTCTCTTGCTTCATTAAGAAAGTGATTACTCTTTTCTGAAAACTAGCCCGTAGGCTCTTTGGAAATCTCAGTTTCCAATCTTGTTTAAATGTGAAAACATTTCTTTAAAACTTCTTTGGGAATACATAGTCCCCATATATCTCTTTGAAGAAAAGAACTTCAAACCATAACTTTACTCTTTGCTTAACTTCAAAACTTAGGTCTTAAAATGACGTTAAAACATTGTTAAAGACCCTTGAAAACTTTAAGAAACTTTTCTCTGACTTGCTTCTTAACTTCTAGACTTGACTCTTAACTTCTTTAACTTTGAACTTAACTTTCCTTGAAATGAAATTATGGATTCAAGGTTCATGATCTCATGTTTATGGATGATTTCATGATGTTTAGATGTACTTTAGAGTGTTGGAATCAACTTAGAAACATAGGTACATTGCTAAGGAACAAGTACGAAAAGGTGGGGAACGAATGGGGAGAACTGGCGTCCCTGGCGCTCTGAGAGGTGTGGGGTGCCAGCCCTCAAACTTCAGAGGACCTGATGGGGCGCGCTGGCTGGCGCGTCACCCCAAGGGGCAAACTTCAGAGCCCCTTTTACGGCACGCTGACTGGCGCGACTCCCCACCCTTTTCCCTAAGTTTTTGACGATTTTTCTTCTCCGTTTTTCATCTCTACACCCTCCAATCTTTCCTAGTTCTTTCCCCAAACACTTAGGATCAATTGTACACTCAATACACAACCAATCTAACTCGAAAAACAGCCTAGAAACATGAATCAAATCAACCCCCAAGCATCAACAACTCAACCAACAAGAATTTTAACAATTGTTCTTCAAGAACTTCACTTCTTAACATGTAAACAACTCCAAATCGCTGAATTGAAACAAGTTAGTGTGTGGGTGAACTAACCCAACACGAAAGAAATATCACATACCTTAATAGGTATCTCCCCTGACGAATTCCACTCCAAACGCTTGACGTTCTTGGCGAAATCTTGGCTTTTCTCTCTTCTCCAAGCCCTAAGCGTATTTCTCAATTCTCCAAACTGACTAAGTCATGTTTTTACCCCAATAAATCCCTAAAAACGAATTAGGAAATTAATTAGAGAAAATACTACTTTGCCCTTCCTTAAATCCGGATTGGGACCTTCCTTAATCAAACAACCCAACTTCCGAAAGGCGTATCTCACTCATACGATGTTGAAATCTTGCAAACTCGGCGGCGTTGGAAAGATATTCCCAAGGGATTTCCAACCATATCAAGAAATACTTCTAACTCATCATGATCTAGGATTTATGGTCGTTGGAAAATGACGAAAACTGATTTTTCTAACTTAGACAAAATTTACAGATTTCCTTATTCCTTCCAAAAGTCAATGTTTTCATATATTAAACTCTTTATAGTCGTTTCTAGGTGCGAGATGTTACAATATCTCCCCCTTGGGAATATTTGTCCTCGAATGAGCCTTATTTCACTAAGCTAAGGGTGGCAACCTCTAGCTCAAACACCCAACAAGTAAATGCAACAATCAACATGCTCATTCATAATTCAAAGAGTGCTAAGAAGTGAATTAGTACCTTGCTCTGCATTTCCCCCGTATTCAAAGAGATGTGGATATCTCTTCTTCATATCTTCTTCATCTTCCCAAGTAGCTTCCTCAACAAATTGGTTCCTCCAAAGGACTTTAACTGAAGCTACTTCTTCAGTCCTCAACTTGCGAACTTGACGATCTAAAATCTGAACCAGAATCTCCTCATAAGATAAGTTATCTTTAATCCCAACATTTTCAGTTGGTATAATCAATGAAGGATCTCCCATGCACTTCCTCAACATGGAGATGTGAAACACCGGATGAACTGCTGCTAACTCTTGAGGTAGCTCTAACTCATAAGCTACATTACCAATTCTCTTGACTATGCGATAAGGTCCAATATACCGGGGACTAAGTTTCTCCTTCTTACCAAACCTCATGACACCTTTCATGGGTGAAACCTTCAAATACACCCAATCATCTACTTCAAACTCTAGTGGTCTTCTCCTAACATCTGTGTAGGATTTTTGACGACTCTGTGTCGTTTTCAACCTCTCTTGAATCACCTTCACCTTTTCCATATCTTGGTGAACCAAATTTGGTCCTATCAACCCTGCTTCACCGACTTCAAACCATCCAATAGGAGATTTGCATCTTCTCCCATAAAAAGCTTCATAAGGAGCCATTTGGTTCATCACAATCTTATTATAATATTTTAAATATAAATATATTAATTAGAATGAAATACACGTGCACGTGTTCGAAAACTAGGATAAAAATCATGAAGTTGGAAAATTAATCAAACACAAATCATCTAAAGTGACTATCATATATGGCATAACTCTATTTGGATAATTATCTAAAGTTTTTTGGGAAAGGGAAAAGGGTCTGATATATCCCTCAATTTTTTCATTTAGAGTTGTATACCCCTCGTTATGAAAGTAGCTCATATATACCCTTACCGTTAGATAAATGACGTACATATACCCCTACCGTTACAAAAGGAGCTCGCATATACCCTTCATCTAAAGGAAGTGAAAATATTAGTTTTAAATTTATTTATTTGAATTTAATTTTTTTTTTAAATCATGTGGTGGTATATATGATCATTCTAGTAAACTTCAAGTTGTATTTTTATCTTTTTCATACATAAATTATTTTCTGACTTCTTTGATTATCATTATTTGAGTTTCTTAGTTTTTTATTTCATTCTTTAGTGTAAAGAAAAAAAAATTAAAACTAATTATTTTGCGCCTATACTGTAATTTAGTTTTTGTATTTGTAAAAAAAATGGGGGCATCTATAATAAATTTTACAAGAAAATTAGTGAAAAATAAATAAATTGGCCCATTAAATTTATAAATTTAAATTAGTCATTGAAAAATAAAAGTAAAAAATAATGTGAGGAAGATCAAATATACCACATATGGATTATATTTTTTACAAAAACATAATTAAAATTATTTTTTCACTTCCGTTAGAGGAAAAGGGTATATGTGAGTCATTTGTATAACATTAGGCTTATATATGAGTCATTTTCATAACGAGGGATATATCAGCTCTAAATAACAATGTTAAGGGGTATATCAGACCATTTTCCCTTTGGCAAATAAAAAGGCTTCAATAATATCCAATTTTCTGTGAGAAGAAATATTTAAGGAGAGAAAAAGGAAAACAATACATTTGCCAATATAGAGAGATATATAAAAGGAAAACCTTTAAATATAAAAAATTGGCTAATTAGGTAACTCAATAATTATTAAAAGACCCTTTTTGGAATAAAAATTAAGGTTGTCAAAAAATAGAGAGAAATATAAAAGGAAAAACTTTAAATATAAAAATCTAGCTAATTAGGTAACTCAATAATTATTAAAAGACCCTTTTTGGAATAAAAATTAAGGATGTCAAAAAAATAATCACCCAGAATTCTATGGTCCCGCTCAAGGTTGGAATAAAAATTAAAACCTAATTTTACTGTTATAAATAGACTGTTACTGCCTCTTTTTTTTCAGTGTATCCTTCCAACAATTTCTTCAATGTCTGATCAAAAGCCTTTGCTTATCCTTAAGAAGACATTCTTTTACAATTTCTTTCCATCAAAAGTTGAAGAAGAAGCTTGCAAACTTAACAACACTCCATATGTAGTGACTCAAGAACTAATTGAGATAAGATACATATACCCTCCTCCTAAAATCGATTTGAAAAACCCCTGGCAGATCAAGAAAAAGATTACCCGTGATGAGGTTATTATAGGAAAGCTGATGATTCCATTTTTTGAGACGTTTGAGTACATTTCTTCGATATTGGACGTTGGATGAGGCCAAAAGTTTGGTGAACGGGTATGATGTTCCTGTTGGTGTGTGGGATGTAACGGAGGAGAATATCCCTATGAAGTATGATGATGGAAGTGTTTGTGTCACGACCCGAGCCTACACCCTGGACGTGGCCGGTACTCGAGAACCATTGTTGGTCCCCAAGCGAACCCTCATCCTGGATGACTTCAAGCGGAAGACTAACTCAAGCATACAAAGCTAAAAAACTGAATAAATATTCATGAAACTTAAATAGAAAGCTTTAACTCAAAAGAAACCTCCGAATAAAATAAATTATTCAACTCGCCATAAAATAGGCAACTTAAGTCTTTAAAACATTTAATAAAATAAATGAATAATACAGACTTCTCAACTTTATTGACTATCTATGAAGCCTCTAACTGATAAAGATGGAAGTCGAGACAAGACCCACGACATCCTAACAACTGATATAACTGAAAGGTAAATGAAATCCTCCGGAAGCAAGGAGGCTCACCATAGCTAACTCGAACTCTCTGATGTATCAACGAAGCTCCTGTTAATGATCCTGAATACCTGTGTCTGCATCATGAGAAGATGCAGGACAAATGGCTCAGTACGTGGAATGTACGAGCATGTAAGGGAATTCTAAAGCATAACATAAGCTTGAACTTGATAAAAATGGAAACATACTTACCTCTTTTCAAACTTACTCAACTCAAGGAATATCAAAGATACTCAAAACTACTCAACTTACTCAACTCAGAAATACTCAAGAATAAGATACTCAACGCAGAGATTAGATATTCAACTCAAAGATATGATATTCGACTCTGGGTACTCAACTCAATATAAAGCAACAATACACATGCAATATATGGAAAGCTTTATAAAACAGTAAAAACAACTTAGTTCGTTAAAGAAAATGCAATAACAAACTCAATTTTACGTATATAATAAAATAATATAGTTTCTGTGGGAGATTCTCTAACCGACAACCACCACTATGAACCTAAGTGATGGTACAACGTTTTACATCACACTGTCAACGGTCGTCCTATACCTTACCGGGGGTATAGAACCTAACTCACAAAGTGGATCCACTAGTCTATGCTAAAAGCATCTTAAGGTTATCTGAACTTGCAACCCCATATCGTTGCTAATTACTACTCCCAAAATATACTTAGCTCATATGTTTGTAAAAACAAAACTCTTTCTTTGGTTTGAGATAATTACTCAAAACTTAGCTTAAAAGCTCTCTTGGAAATCATAGTTTCCTCTTTACTGAAAAACTAGCTCAAAGGCTCT
>JAJOOO010080584.1:0-12333 GCA_029582685.1 Solanum piurae
CGCGTTTACTCAGAATGTTGACCAAAGTCAAACTTAGGCTTAAATTTAAAGTTAAAACGCCTAATCGCACCGACTCACACTGAAAAACTCGGGAGTCACGAAGACCATGCTACTAGCCTAAAATGACCCTTCCGGAGCTGATGGAATCGTCAGAATTGGATTCCGATGTCATCTTCTTGAACTTTTGATCGAAAATGATTGTTCAAGGTTCATAAGCTCCAAAACACAAAAACTCGCACCAAGACCAAACGAACGACCAGGTGACTGAACTGTCAGTCCCAGCAATAAATGACTTGGGGTCGCTATAGGAACGCTCTAAACGACACATAGAAGGCAAGACACAGAAATGACTAAGAGGGTCATTACAGTGTCCTACTTGCCTAAGGTAGAACTAAATGTATAGCTTTTAGGTGGATCCACTAGCTAAAGACCTATGTGGTCACATAGTTACGGGATATGGAGATTGCTTCTAGAAACCCGACCTATTATATTGGTGGAGGAGCTTCCATCTCATGAGGTTAACTTTAGAAACCCTTCTATTGACGGGAGAGCCTCTACCTCATTGTCCATTTCCACTCGGTGTGAAGCATTATTTCCCAAATTATTCATAATTAGTCTTGAATTTCATTTACATGTGTGAAGGGATATCTTACCTTTCATTCAACACAACTCATAAAATAGCTCATGAATTCAATTAGGTGAGAATAGACTTTCAACCTTAGAATCATCAATATGTGAGTAAACCTTTCACATTATGTTCATAATGTTTCATGAGAATAGCCTTTCTATCAACACAACAACATTATTATCATCCAAGACAATTCATACATATTCATGTGTAAGGGTAAGGGGAGAATGACCTTTCAACAATACCACAATTTACACAATAGTCATAAGATCTTCACTTTCTAAGTGAATCATAAGTTCATACACAATCTTCATCAACATGTACAAACCCTCATAACTTACCTTTCAAGGGTCATGAATTAAGTCTCACAATCACACCTATAAATACTACAATAGGCATGAATAACAACATGATTTCAATAACTAACACCCCATAGACACAATTCATAATATTCATCTTGCATCAAAATACCCATCACAATTCATGAAATTGGGTCATGGGGAAATACATAAGTTCATGGGGAATTTTATCACAAAATCACCAATAAACAACAATTCAATCATAATAATAGTCAATTAACTCATTGAAATCGTTTTTAGGAAGAACTCATGTTATAGATGGAAAACCCTAGATTTTTGAAGAATCAACTAATTTGAAATTGAGAGATTTAGGGCTTCATGGAAGAAAGCTTTCCATTAATCAATACCCTCATACCTTTATTGAATATTTTCCCACGAATTAGAGTTGAGAAGATGGATTCTTGAGCCCTAGCCTTCAAGTTCTTGGTGTTCTTCAATGGAGGATTTCTAGTGAGAAATATTGTGAGGGAGAGGATTTTTGGAATTATTTGGGTGTTGTGAATTAATGACTTGAAAATAGTGAGTTTGACTTAAACTCAACTTATATAGTCCCCCTAAAAATACCCAAAACGACCTCACTTTGATTGGACTAAAAAGGAAATGACCCAACTAACCTTCATTTAAGTCACCTCATCAGGGACCACCGGCCACCTTCACTAGCCGTGGTGTAGACCACGACCCGTGATCCTGCCCGTGAAGGTGAGGCAGTGTCCTTGATTTTGGAGCATAAGGCTCATTTGCCTAAGGCATCTTCACGAGCCCCTTCACGAGTCGTGGAGTGGACCACGATCCATGGTCGCACTCATGAAGGGTGAGGCAGTAGCTAGGCTACCTCGTGCCCCCAAGTCACCATGCCCAAGTCTCCTTCACGAAGGGGTCCACGAGCCGTGGTCAAGACCACGAGTCGTGGTCCCTTCCGTGAAGTTGAGGCAGTAGCTTGGTTATTTGGGGACTTTTCCCCTTTGGCCAAGGCAACTCCACGAGGCCTACCACAGGCCGTGGTCATGACCACAAGCCGTGGTGATGGTCGTTGAAGTTAAGGTAGTGTGCTCACATTTTGGGGCAACCTTGACCTTTGGCCTTGACTTGCCCCTTTTGCTTGGCACTTGCCCCTTTGGCCTTGACTCTTAAAACCATCATCCAAGACGTTTATCCTCACGTTTAAGCTCTAGTTTAACCTAACATTTTCCGGAGTGCTACATCATATCCTCCTTGGGAACATTCGTCCTCGAATGACGATTTAGACACCTTACGGAATTAAAGACTCAAGACTAGCAGCCTATCGAACATGCAACATCAAAGCAATGCATAATTCAAAGGAGGAAACATCAACTCCATCTCAAAACATAATCAATGCAATACAAGGAAGTAGGAACTACATCCACAACCCATTATGCACAAAACTCATCATTTCACATAAGCATAGGAGGAACTACCTTCTCCAACTAAAATAAGCTCAACACAACATTATGGAGCAAACATGCCATACCATCACAAATATAGCAAAACATGTTCATCAAATCATCTCATGAAGTCAAATATGCAATCATCATACTACAATGCACAACAACATGAGGAATATATAAATATCATGAAAACTCATTTTAAGCTAAACATGAATTCTCACAAGAACATGCATACCATAAGAAAATAATAAAGAACACATATAACACACATGACTCCCAAAACACCAAACTCAAGAGAACTACTTACCTCAAGCTTGGATAGGAGTAGAAGGAAAAAGATGAGGATAACGGGCCTTCATATCGGCCTCGGCCTCCCATGTAGCACCCTCAACTAATTGGTTCCTCCATAAAACTTTTACGGAAGCTATTTCCTTATTCCTCAACCTCTTGACTTGCCGGTCTAAGATCTCTACCGAATCTCTTCATACGAAAAACTTTCATCAACCCCCAATCCTTCTAAAGGAATGACGGACACCGGATCACCAATGCACTTTTTGAGCATGGAAACATGAAACACCGGATGAACCGGAGCCAACTCATTCGGCAAGTCTAACTCATAGGCCACTTTCCCAATACGCTTCAAGATTTTATAAGGACCCATATACCGGGGACTAAGTTTCCCCTTCTTGCCAAACCTCATATTTTCAAGTAGACCCAATCATTGACTTCAAATTCTAGATCTCTCCTCATAACATCGTCATAAGACTTTTGCCGACTTTAGGCCGTCCTCAACCTCTCTCTAATGAGTCGGACCTTTGCAATGGCCTCATAGACTAATTCGGGACCAAGTAGAGGAATTTCGCCCACTTCAAACCAACCAACCGGAGATCTACACCTCCTACCATACAATTCTTCAAAAGGAGTCATGACAATACTTGAGTGGTAACTATTATTGTAGGCAAACTCTATTAATGGTAGATGGTTATCCCAACTACCCTTGAAGTCAATCACACATGCCCTCAACATATCCTCTAAGGTTTGGATGGTACGTTCTGCTTGACCATCGATTTGAAGATAAAAAGTTGTGCTAAGCTTAACCTTAGTACCAAGCCCTTTTTGGAATGCCTTCCAAAAGTGTGAAGTAAATTGAGTACCCCGATCCAAAATGATAGATAAAGGAACTCCATGTAACTTCACTATCTCCTTGATGTATAATTTGGCATAGTCTTCCGTCGAAAGGGAAACCTTGCTGGGAATAAAGTGGGCGGATTTTGTCATCCTATCGACAATGACCCAAATAGAATCATGTTGCCTTCGAGTGCGAGGCAAACCTACCACAAAGTCCATGTTCACATCCTCCCACTTCCAAGTGGGAATATCTATATCCTGCGAAAAGCCTCCCGGTCTTAGGTGTTCGGCCTTAACTTGTTGATAATTCAGACATTTGGCTACAAAAACCCGTTATATCCTTCTTCATGTCATTCCACCAATAGACTTCCTGTAGGTCACGGTACATCTTGGTGGCTCCCGGATGAATAGAATACCGCGAACTATAAGCTTCATCTAAAATTTGCTCTCTCAAGCCATCAACATCTGGAACACATAGTCGACCTTGGTACCTAAGAACCCCATCTCCCCCTTGGGAGAAAGCCTCAATGGACTTATTGAGTACCGACTCTCTCAATTCAACTAGAATAGGATCATAGTCTTGCTTTGCCTTGAAATCCATTGCAAAGGACGATTGGGAACCATTATGGACCGTGACACCACCCTTGGTGGAATCCACTAGTTGGACACCTAACCGGGCCAACCTATGAACATCACGCACTAGCTCCTTTTTTCTCATCTTCTATATGAGCCGCACTACCCATGGACAATCGACTTAGGGCATCGACAACTACATTAGCGTTGCCGGGGTGGTAAAGGACACTCATGTCATAATCTTTCAAAATTTCTAACCACCTTCTTTGTCGGAGATTCAAGTATTTTTGACTAAACACATATTGGAGACTCCTATAGTCGATGAACACATCAATATGCACCCCATATAAATAATGTCTCCATATTTTCAAAGCAAACACTACCGCCGCCAACTCGAGATCATGAGTCAGATAGTTCTTCTCATGTATCTTGAGTTGCCTCGAAGCATAGGCAATTACTTTCCCATGTTGCATAAGGACACATCACAAACCCACTCTAGAGGCGTCACAATATACAACAAAACCATCGGTGCCCTCCGACAAGGTCAACACCGGAGCGAATGTAAGCCTATCTTTCAATTCTTGGAAGCTTTTCTCACAAGCTTCCAACCACACAAATTTAGCCTTGTTTTGAGTTAAGGCCGTCAAAGGAAAAGCAATAGAGGAGAACCCCTCAACAAACCTCCTATAGTAACCGGCCAAACCCAAAAAGCTTCTAATATCGGTTGGTGATAGAGGTCTAGGACAACTCTTGAACGAGTCCGTCTTCTTTGGATCTACCTCTATACCCTTGCTTGACACAATGTGACCTAGGAATGCCACAGATCTTAGCCAAAACTCACATTTGCTAAACTTTGTGAATAATTGATGATCCTTTAGGACTTGCAACATAACTCTCAAATGGTCCATATGGTCACTCTCACTTCTAGAATAGATCAAGATATCGTCGATAAATACAATGACGAACATGTCGAGATATTGCCGGAAAACCCTATTCATAAGGTCCATAAATGTCGTCGGGGTATTAGTTAGGCCAAATGACATCACAAGGAACCCATAGTGCCCATACCTAGTTCGGAAAGCCGTCTTAGGAATGTCAACCCCTCTCACCCTTAGTTGGTGATATCCCGAACGAAGGTCTATTTTAGAAAAGTAGCTAGCCCCTTGAAGTTGGTCAAATAAGTCATCAATTCTAGTAAGTGGATACTTGTTCTTAATGGTCACCTTGTTCAATTGCCGATAATCAATACACATTCTAAGAGTTCTATCCTTCTTCCTAACGAACAATACCGGAGCACCCCATGGAGAGATGCTTGGTTGAATAAAACCATTGTCAAGCAAATCTTTTAGTTGCTCTTTCAACTCTTTCAACTCTGCCGGAGCCATTCTATAAGGAGGAATATAGATAGGTTGCGTATCCAGAATTAGGTCAATACCAAAATCTATTTCCCGTTCGGGAGGAATATCGGGCAAATCATCGAGAAAAACTTCTGGAAACTCATTCACCACCGGAACCGACTCTTATATGAGCGGTTTCAGATTCAACATCCTTTACCCTTACAAGATGGTAAATGCACCCTTTGGAGATCATTTTCCTAGCTTTAAGACAAGAAACAAATTGACCTCTAGGCATAGAATTTCCCCCCTTCCACTCTAAAATAGGCTCATTTGGAAATTGAAATCTAACCACCCAGGTTCTACAATCAATAGAAGCATAACAAGCATGCAACCAATCCATACCAAGAATCACATCAAAATCAAGCATATCAAGTTCTACCACATCAACAAGAGTAACTCTATGGGACAAGGAAATAAAACATCTTCTATATACCCTTTTAGCCACCACAGAGTCACCAACCAGGGTAGAAACCGAAAAAGGTTCTAATAATTCTTCTGGAGGAACATCAAACCTCATTGCCACATAGGGCGTCACAAAATATAATGTGGCACCGGGTCCAATAATGCATAGACATCAATAAGGAAAACTTGCAACGTACCGGTAACCACATCCGGGGAGTTCTCTTGGTCACCTCTAGCTTGAAGAGCATAAAAACGGTTCTTCTTGGGAGCATCGAAATTGGAACCACTTGGAGGAGTTTGTTTATCTTCTCTCCCATTTGGCCGTACGTGTTGGACAATCTTTCAATTGATGCCCACTCTTACCACAACCATAGCACACACCCATGCCGACAAGACATTTACCATCATGTTTTTTGCCACACTTGGCACAAGTAGGCCTCTCCATGGAAGATCCACTACTATTGCCTCCTTGAGGCTTAGAGTTAGACACCCTACTTTTGTTGCCTCTTGGAGCATTAGAAGAGTTTTGATTGGAGAACTTTCCCTTGAACCTTGGTCTACTTTGACCCTCAAATTTACCCATGGAAGAATTTCCATCATCGGTCCTTGCCCTATTCGCTTCCGTACTCTTCTTCTTAAGTCTTGACCCTTCAAGTTGTTGACCATAAACCATAAGATGTGATATGTCCATGTTGTCATGAAGCATTGCCGCATGACATTCTTCTTCAATAGAGTCGGACACCCCCGTCAAGAATCTACTCATTTCATCCCTCGGATTTGACACTAGAGAAGAAGCATACTTAGACAATTGAATGAACCTGAGGGAGTATTCTTGCACACTCATGCCCCCTTGGCGAAGATTGATGAATTCTTCAACTTTAGCCTCTTTCAATTCCTGGGGAAAATACTTAGCAAGAAATGTGGTTTTGAACACTTCCCATTCTATGGGACCCGTTCCAACCGGCTTATTGGTTTTCCATTGAGTGTACCAAACTTGAGCAACACTCTTCAATTGATAAGTGGCCAATTCCGTTTTCTCCAACAAACTAACTCCCATAATATCAAGTATCTTGAGTACCTCTTCCACAAACTCATAAAGATCCTCTCCCACTTTGGAGCCATGGAACTCCGGAGGATTCATCCTAGCAAAATCTCGAACCCTAGAAGCGGCTGAATTCATATTTGGATTAGTCGGAGCAACAATTTCCCTAGTAGCTTGAGTCGTCATGGCTTGAGCTTGAGTTGTCATGGCTTGAGCTTGAGTGGTCACGGCTTGAGTCAATATATGGAGAGTCGTCCTTATGTACATATTTGTCATAGCCCCCTCATCAATAGGAGTTTGAGGACCTTGGGGAGGAACTCCCTCATTCACATTCTCCTCTTCCCTCCCTCTTGCATTCGCCCTTCTTGTATTCATGGCGTATAAACACAAGAGAAGGGTTAGGAAAAGGACTCCATAGAGTTAAAACTCTAAAGCACGACTAAGGAGTAATGAATGAAGCGAACTTTCCTAAACATCAAATAGCCTCTCACTCATAAGTGTGGCGCACTTCACACTCATGAAAAAGACTTTACTAGGCGTGGTTATGAGACATCAACCTAAAAATCAATCCCAAAATATTATGCTCTGATACCAAGTTTGTCACGACCCGAGCCTACACCCAGGACGCGACACGGCGTACTTGAACCCGAAGGGGTCTCATACAAGCCCTTAGCATACATAAACATAAGAAAGTAGAAATGATGCAGAATTTAAAATTTTTACAATCAAAGTTTTTTTCATAAAGTCGAAAGACATCTAGACATTGTCTCATAACCATCTACTACACGAATGTCAATAGGGTCACAACCCTTTACAATCGACGTCTCAAAAGTAAAACAATAAGAAAGTAACTAAAATAGTAGACTCTTGTCCTCAAACCATGAGGACTCACCACAAGTCTTGGAGATAAGCAATCCAAGCTTTAGTCAAGGAAGAAAACACTTAAATGCCCGGAACCTACACTTTGGAGAAAATGTAGAAGAAATGGGGTTAGCACAAATATGTACTAAGTATGGAAGCCATGCAATAAAAATTCTTAAAACATGATAAAAAGGACAATTTAATTGAAAGGAATGCATTTGCCAAGTTTGAGAATCACTATGAACTTTCAAGGTAAAAACAAAAGCAATAACATATTCATCATATGAATCCTCATAATATAGTAAAGTCATTACCTTTGCAATCCCAAGGTATACTTATGCAATGTATGGTTGGCATCCCATAATACCAACCATACTAAGTACCCCTTTGAGGCCACCTTAGTCACACATACCATCCTTAAACCTCATCATAGTCAATAGTCATAGATAATGAAATAGTCAACATTAACTTGAACATAAGAAGAGCCATTCAATAGCAACAACCTATTCAACAGAATTGCATACATTAATACATTTTCATAGCATTAGAAACCACCCCATAACCCCTTGCAAAGTCTACTTGTTCAATGTACAAGTGAAGTCCCATACCCCCACTTCTACTAAGTAAAGCTCATTAAGAAGTCATAGGTATATAATTCATGTCATATTCTTAATCTTTTCAAGTAGGGAAAAATAGCCTTAACCGACATAGACCATGTGAGCTACATGGAATCCGGTGTCATGTAACCCCATACCGAAAGAAGGTGTCCTACTTGCCTAAGGTAGAACTAAATGTATAGCTTTTAGGTGGATCCACTAGCTAAAGACCTATGTGGGCATATAGTTACGGGATATGGATATTTCTTCTAGAAACCCGACCTACTGTATTGGCAGAGGAGCTTCCATTTCACGAGGTTAACTTCAGAAACCCGACCTATTGTATTGACAGTAGAACCTCTACCTCATTGTCCATATCCACTCGGTGCTAAGCATTATTTCCTAAATTATTCATAATTAGTCTTGAATTGCATTTACATGTGTGAAGGGATATCTTACCCTTCATTCAACACAACTCATAAAATAGCTCATGGATTCAATTAGGTGAGAATAGACTTTCAACCTTAGAATCATTAATATGTGAGTAAACCTTTCATATTATGTTCATAGTGTTTCATAAGGATTACCTTTCAATCAACACAACAACATTATCATTATCCTAGACAATTCATACATATTCATGTGTAAGGGTAAGGGGAGAATGACCTTTCAACAATACCACAATTTACACAATAGTCATAGGATCTTCACTCTCTAAGTGAATCATGAGTTCATACACAATCTTCATCAACATGTACAAACCCTCATACTTACCCTTCAAGGGTCATGAATCAAGTCTCACAATCACACCTAGAAATACTACAATAGGCATGAATAACAACATGATTTCAATAACTAACACCCCATAGACACAATTCATAATATTCATCTTGCATCAAAATACCCATCACAATTCATGAAATTGGGTCATGGGGAAATACATGGGTTCATGGGAAATTTTATCACAAAATCACCAATAAACAACAATTCAATCATAATAATAGTCAATTAACTCATTGAAATCATTTTTAGGAAGAACCCATGTTATAGATCGAAAACCCTAGATTTTTGAAGAATTTACTAATTTGAAATTGAGAGATTTAGGGATTCATGGAAGAAAGATTTCCATGAATCAAGACCTCCATACCTTGATTGAAGATTTCCCCACGAATTGGAGTTAAGAAGATGGATTCTTGAGCCCTAGTATTCAAGTTCTTGGTGTTCTTCATTGGAGGATTTTTAGTGAGAGAAATATTGTGAGGGAGAGGATTTTTGGAATTATTTGGGTGTTGTGAATTAATAACTTGAAAATAGTGAATTTGACTTAAAATCAACTTATATAGTCCCCCTAAAAATACCCCTAACGACCTCACTTTGATTGGACTAAAAAGGAAATGACCCAACTAACCTTCATTTAAGTCACCTCGTAAGGGACCACGGGCCACCTTCACGAGCCGTGGTGTGGACCACGAGCCATGGTGTGGACCACGACCCGTGGTCCTGCCCGTGAAGGTGAAGTAGTGCCCTTGATTTTAGAGCACAAAGCTCATTTGCCTAAGGCATGTTCACGAGCCCCTTCACGAGTCATGGAGTGAACCACGATCCGTGGTCGCACTCGTGAAGGGTGATACAGTAGCTAGGCTACATCGTGCCCCCAAGCCACCATGCCCAAGTCTCCTCACGAAGGGCTCCATGAGCCGTGGTCCCTTTCGTGAAGTTGAGGCAGTAGCTTGGTTATTTGGGGACTTTTCCCCTTTGGCCAAGGCAACTCCACGAGGCCTCCCACGGGTCGTGGTCATGACCACGAGCCGTGGTGATGACCGTGGAAGGTGAGGCAGTGTGCTCACATTTTGGGGCAGCCTTGGCCTTTGGCCTTGGCTTGCCCCTTTTGCTTGGCACTTGCCCCTTAGGCCTTGACTCTTAAAACCCTCATCCAAGACGTTCATCCTCACGTTTAAGCTCTAGTTTAACCTAGCACTTTTCGGAGTGTTACACATATATTTGATACAAATAAGATCTAAAAAAATATGGATAGAAATTAATTCATAGAGTAATATACAATATAATCTTGAATTTATTGATATAAATACAAATTATAAAAGAAAATTATACAAATAGTATGCTTGCCATAGAACTGATACAAATAAATTCATAGAGTTATATACAACATAATCTCGAGTTTATTGATACAAATACAATCACAAAAAATACAAAATTAGGTTATACAAACACCTCAAATTGTTTATTCATGTCTTGATCCATTGACCCAGAATCAACACCATCAATTGTTTTCGATTAATTGCTACTATAAGCAACTTCTTTTAGAGATGAAGTTTGTTCAGCCATGATTCATATATAACTTCTAATTTAACTGAAAAATTAAAGATGAGATGAAAATTTATGAATGGATAAATAAAATTATATATATGATTTTAATTTTTTTGAAAACCGCCAAAAACTACTTGAAATTTAGGAAGTAGGGAGAAATGATACCTTTCAAAATACAAATTTTGATATCGTTGAGTGATTTTAGGGAAAAAAATTTAATGATTGGTAAAATGAGAGAGAGTGTGATTTATATAAATGGGAAGATCAGCAAAATATAAGACAATACATTTTGATACAAATCACTTTGGTAAGTCCCAACCGTTCATAGCAATTTTCATTAAACAATACTGACTAATTGTGATTAGATGAAACTATAGTTATATTAATTAATTCACTAGTAAATGTTTCTTATTTACTTATTTTTTTCAATATTATTACACCTACTCACTTAGATGTAGGGGTTAGTATTTGCCTTACTAAAATATTCCTCTAAACCATGGTTAAAACTCAGTTTTATTACACCTATTCACATATTGATCTAGGTGTGACGATCCACCACATCATCACACCACATAATTGCCACATAAATGCCTATGACATAAAGTGACTCATGTAGAGAGCTTACATAGGAGAAAGAATTGTCCTTGTGGATGATTCTAGAGAAATATTTAAATTTTCCATGGAAAATTATAGAATTGCATAGAAGGTTTCTAGAATATTTCAAGTATGTAGAGAGTTCTAGAAAATAGTTCTAAATGTAAATATATGGAAACTTATGTAGAAATTATTATTAACACTTTAGCCCCTAGATGAGTAATATAAATAGAGGGGCACCCATTTATAAAATTATCAAGCAAAAATCAATTAAGAATCAATCAAAGTTCTCTATATAATTTTTCCTAAAAATCTTCATGTGTGCTCTCTTCCATTATCTTAGCGATTCCTAGAGTTTAAGACTGACTTGTCATAACAAGATCGTGAGCAAGTGGCGCAAGAACGTGAGCAAGTTGTCAAGTGTTGCACGTATGCTTAGTAGAAAACTAAGGATGTGACAACATGGTATCGAAGTGAGGTCCTAACTAAGAGAATGAAAAATGATGAAAAAATCAACGCTACTAACACCCAAGACAACGTCACTCAGGAAACCGCCGGCAAGAAGGGCTATGGCAAAAAGAAGAATGTCGCTGACAAAAATCAAGAGATGCCGCTCGAGGTTGAGCCAAATGAAAAGATTGCATCCCAAGAACCTTCAACCACTGAGGCCAACGAGGATGATGTGGAGGTCCTGCCCAACGAAGGTTAATGCTGGAATGGACGCAGTCGAGATACTTGGCCAACAGTTGGGGAAAGTAAAAAACACTCTAAATGTTCTGAACATACTTTTGAAGAGATCGAAAGCATCCAGAGTGTCACGACCCGAGAGTACCCCCTAGTCGTAACATGGCGTATTCGACCCCGAAAGGATCTTATACAAGCCACATAGTCATTCATTGCATTCAATAATGAAAATAGTGTGGAATAAAAAACTTATTTACATCCACACATTCAAACTTCATTAAAACAACTTTAAAACACACAACGGAAGTCTAAGTCTCACATGGCCATCTTAGACA
>JAJOOO010080586.1:0-37221 GCA_029582685.1 Solanum piurae
TAAATCTCCCCATAAACAAGACTCTTTAAACGACTACATTGTGGATGTTATTGTTCTGTGTTAGAAGAAACAAACCTATATTTATAGAGTCCTAAAACATCTCCTACTAGAAAAGGAGTTCTAAAAGGAGAGAATAAACCAAATATGAAAGAATATTATATTTTCCTTTTAAGAAAAGTAAAAACATTTATGGTAATGTTTTGTCTTTTCTTTAAGGAAAAATAAATCTTAAATTATGGTAAGAAAATCAGGGCAAAATCCTAACACGAAGATATTTGTATTTATAATGTTGATAATTTGATGACTTTTTTTTTTGTAAACAATCTAATTAAGTTTCAACAACGAGGTATTACATTCTGCTTATGGTGAGTTTCTATTTTTTTTTCTTTAGAGGTTTTTTTTACTAGCTTTTGTGGCCTTAGTAATGCATGTGAATTTAATATAAAAATTTCTTCGATTTCTAGAATGGTGATGGATATTTTCGTTGATAAATAAATGTGACGGCTACCTAGAGAAAGTATAAGTAGCTTACAAGTTGGATTATGAGTATGATTATTTTTTGATGATTTGAGATTTACGTTAGATAAATTTTATTCTGATTTAATTCATAATTGGAATAGAATATGCAACTACGAGATGCCAGATAACTTTTCAGTTCTCCAATCCCATGCATTGTTGAGTTTTATACTCAAACCATATATTTCATGGCAAAATAAAAAATAAAACAAGGTTTGATTAAATGTGTAAATTACATTTCACACATATATGACCTAAATATTAAAAATTATGATCATAAACATGTCATGACTATAAAAACATGTATTTTATGAAGAAAAAAAAAATGAGAAGTTTTAAGACGAAAAAATTCCTATGTATATATATATATATATTAGTAAATATTATTTTCTGTCTAAAAGCATTTAATAGAAAATAAAAGAATGAACTGACAATTACAATATAATATTATAAATATTGTATATTAGTACTAATAGACATGTACATGCATTGGTGTGATTCCGGTCAAATGAAAGACAATGAAGGCATATATATGAGACACAACACTCAACAGAGCAAGAAACTAAAGGTGATAGTTGTACTTTATTTAAATATAATATTTAAAAATACAAAAATGGATTTTAAAATTAATGTGGTATAGTTAGATAAATGTCAGCCAATTAAAAAAAAGAAGTTAAAATTACCACCCATCGTATTAAAACATTTCAAAACTTAAATTAATAGTATGAAACTTACGTAAATTAAAATGAATTTAAAAAGGAAAAAAGGCTTTGTCACTTTGAATATATCTCTAAAATTTTCCAATTAATTTTTAGTTAAAAAACCATCGTGCGTCAATAATTTTAAATAAATAAATAATAAAATTGCCCACTAATTAAAATAAAAACAAACGTAGATAGTAATAATAATAACAATAAAAATAACAATAATAATAATAATAATAATAATAATAATAATAATAACAATAATTAAAAAAAAAATTAAAATTAAATAATTAAAATTATTATTTTTAAAATAATTTTAAATCAGTTCTAGAAAATAGGGAATAACTTTAAATCTGTATTTATTATTTAAAAAAAAAAAAAAAAAACTATACAACGTATGTGGTCCTTTTTTTGTGGAAAGGTATTTTTAAATTTTAACCATCTTTCCACGACCTCCTCATTTAAAGAAAAACAAATGTAGATAATAATAATAATAATAATAATAATAATAATAATAATAATAATAATCTATATCTATCTATATATAATATGAAAAGTAAAAAGTATGACATGTCAGCATCACAAAAAAGACTTTTTAAATAATTAAAATTAATTACATATAATAGGTTTAAATATAAATTACTATTTTATTTTTAATACAGTTTATGAGAAAAGTACATTAATGAATTAGCAAAAGTAATTTAAAATCGGTAAATTAAAAAAAAAAAAAACACAACATAACTACCTTACATTTTAACTTTAAAATCAAGTAGTTATTAATTTTAAAGTTCAAAAAGAAAATGCATCAAGTTAGTTTATTTAGGAGAATTTTGAGGAGCAACTTTTTCATTCCCCATTTCTCTCTTGCATGATTATACAATTTTTTTAGTATTGATTAAGAAATTTTTTTCTTCCTTTTTAAAACTTCATAGTTCAAATTATTTTAATTTATGGTAGTTTTAAATTAAGTGTCTTTTAGATATAAAATTAAAAAAATTAAATTAACTATTTAAAAAATGATAATTGACCAAAATTAAATAAAAATTAGTAATGGACCAAAAAGTAAAAAACAGTAAAACAGTTTAGAGAAAAAAAACGTTAATTAATTAGTAAAATTATACATGTCTTAAAAAAACTACATACGGAATATTTGTAAATATTACAGATATTTTTATATTAACTTTTTGAATTATAGATAAAACTTAGTTATATTAATTTGTTTTTTTAATAAAGAAAAGAAGTAACTAATTTAGAAGATAAGTTAAAGTTTTTAAATTAATAAAAATTGTTTGTTTTTCTTAAAAAAAAACTTTTACAATAGTAGTTACATTCTCAAATTTTGAGTTTTAAAAATAAAAATAAATAAATATAATCAAAAATTGATTAACAAAAAGTATTTATTTAATAATAATAATATCTTAGTTTTTGCTTTTAACTTTTACGGCTTTTTAAAAATTCAAACTTTGCAGTTACTTTAGTCTTTTTACTGTTTTTTAATTTTATTTTATTTTAATATTACAGTTTTTTATAATATTACAGTTTTTTATAATATTACAGTTTTTTTATAAATTCAAATTCTATCGATTTTAAAATTACATTGATGATTATCTATATAATTAGTTATATTTTAATTTAAATTTCTACTGCTTTAAAACAATGAATTTTGATAGCTATTTCAAAAAAATCCGAAACAAAAAATAATATAAAAAAAACTATAATCTAAATAAAAGGAAATTTCTCCAACAATAAAGGAACTGATTTTCAATAGTTCATAATATTGATAACCTGCAATTATTTTAAAATAAAAAACTAAAATTAGTTTATTTGAAACAAAATAAAAAATATCCATAACCGTATTTTTATTTTAAACTTATTTTCATATATATTAATTATCTTTATTTTTTTTAAGAAAAGAAAGAGATTACTTGAGAAATGACTTAAGTTATGTATTTTTTTTGTCAGATAAAAAGAGTTTCATCACCAGCCTCTTGAGGATTTTATGAAGCAGAGCATTTATAAAAATATTTCATTTTACATTTGTATTTAATTAATATTTCGATACAGAAGTATGCTACACTAATTTTTTTCTACGAGAAAAAGCTCTTGAGAATGAATGAAAATATTTGAGAGAAAACTTCTTAGTTTTATGTTTGGTATCATCATCACAATGGCCAGTGGGTAGTGGGATTCTTGTTAGGGTTTTGCCCTGATTTTCTTACCATAATTTAAGATTTATTTTTTCTTAAAAGAAAAGACAAAACATTACCATAAATGTTTTTACTTTTCTTAAAAGGAAAATATAATATTCTTTCATATTTGGTTTATTATCTCCTTTTAGGACTCCTTTTCTAGTAAGGAAAGGTTTTAGAGTAGCTAGTTCTTTTCTAGTAGGAAAGGTTTTAGGACTCTATAAATATAGGTTTGTTTCTTCTAACACAAAAAAAAACAACAACATCCACAATGTAGTCGTTTAAGAGTTTTGTTTATGGGGAGATTTATTCTCTCAGCAGTTTTAGTATTTTCTTTATATTAGTTTTTCATATAATAATATTATGTTTTTAGTATAAGTTTTTGTTATCTGATTTATCAACTATATGATTTGTAAATTGTAAGCTTCCGCATGACACCATATTCGCCTCCATAACCCAACAATTCTATCATAACATCACTGTTCAAAACCATACAATGGCTGAATTAGAAGCTCTTCTTGATGGCATTAGAAGATATTCAGCCTATTTACGCAACTAAAATCAATTCTTGCACGTTGCTTATGAAGAGGTTGGGGAATCCACTGGTCCGCCATAGCTTCCGACAAGCAAACAAAGTAGCAGATTTTTTGTCAAGACTAGGTACCAAGCTAACACCGTCTGCACAAGCTACTATATTATCTACTCCTTCAGATCATACTTTGTCTCTAATCAAGGATTAATATCTACTAAGCAAATGTTAAGGACTACTTGTAATAAGTTAGCCTGTTTTGGTAATCTAGCTGTAATAGCCAACTATGGTGACAATGTAGAGACCAATAGGCCTCCCAACTGTGTAACTCCCTAATTATATATATATATATATATAATATTATCTTGTCATCCAAAAAAAAAAAGGTAGAACATTTTTTAATTACATTTTATTTTAATTTAACTATTAAATTTTCTTATATCTTTATTATTCTAACAAGAAGATAATATGAATTGTGTGAGGGTATTTATGATTTTAAATAATAAATAAATTAAATAATATTGAAAATTATTATAATTAAATTTAGACAATGAACTAAGCTTATTTATTGATTTATTTTCATAAGGGGACTGTTATAACATGTCAAGGTGCTAAATGCTAACATTCTCTAATATAAACTTTATAATATCATTTATAATAGGTTAAGTTTTAAAATTGTCGATAAAATCAAATAGTTATAATTATATTATCAACTGATCGCGCAACGCACTGATATGTATACTAGTTATACTAAAACAAGAGGATAATAAAAAAGTAAATATTCCGAGGTTGTTCACTGAGATGATAAAGCCTAAGGTTATGAAGCTTGTGTAATCGAGTCATATCTAATTAATGTTGCTAAGTATGATTAAGACATCTATTGAAATATTGAATCACAAGATTAATAATATGATTATGGTCTTTCAAGCTATGTAATCACTTATCCACCAGATTTGTCTCACACCTATATCATTAAGAAGGAATATGATAAACCATTTCAAATGCATTTATATATTTTTGTACTTGATCCAAGCAGGGAAAACTAGGTATGTTTTTCGTCCTAGTCGCTAGTTCATCTGCATACAAATTCTTATTAGAAGCCTATTTGACTACTTTTTTTAAACCACATTTTATTCGTAACTTTTTCGTGTCCAATTTCAATAGCAATTATCCATTTATCCTATTGGTTAAACAATAGAATAGTCGAATATAAGAACAAAATAGTTATGGTAGATTATGCAAAATTAAACAATCAATAATGTTCATACAATGATCATAACCCTATAAAGAGGACTTTTAGTTTCTCACAATCTTATTACACAAGTTAGGATTCAATGTAAGAAGAAGAAATAAATCTAACTAAAAAGATTAAGAAGTAAACCTTAGAAAGTTTAGTCTCCACTCATGCTTTGTTTTTTCTTTGCATCCAATACTCACTACAAATGACTAAATTTAGGTATTTATAAGCTAAAAAAAAAACACTTGAAATGGCCCTTCAAGTCATACTAGACTAATACTAGCTTCTAGATGTGTTCTGCCTTGCCTCGCGAGAGCCCCAACTTTGCCTTACGACCATCACTACCTTGCTTTGGGACTCGCAAGGCGAGCTCCTCTGCTTCACTTGGGATTTGGTTGAAGAATAAAAAAAATTGGGGTTAATTTTTGAGGTTTTTTCTATAATGCGCAAAACACCTTACATAAGAGCCAAAATATTTAAATGAGAGTATAAAGCTAGATTATCCCTAAAACAAGGTATACACGTAGGCAAATCACGAATAAAAAGAGTGTAGTCATTACAAACCTCCCCCTCAACATTTGATTTTTTTTCTAGTCGACAAATGTGGAATATTGTCAATTATCTTCACCAACATTTAACTCTTTCCTTCCAATCAATGAACATGGGATATATATTACGTTTGATATCTGTATCTCAGGTGCTCTATATATATAAATAACGGGGTCTTGAGATTCTCTCTCCCCTTTTCAAAAACATTTTGGTGCCCTCACTTCATACTAATTGTACGTCCTCACATCACATCATCTCTTGTTACCTTACCTCTCGGATATTAAGAAATATCTTCGATAACTCAACACAACGTACTTCACCCAACATCCTTATATTTTTGCCGCTGCTCACTACATTTATAGGAAATGGCTCTTAGTGATTACTATAAATGATGTTGAGGAAAGTGTTAATGATTTACTACTTGTGCTGCATCTTTTTTTATGTAGATCTTGATTCTCAGTCGTTCGAGGTTGTATCTACTCGTAGCTTTGGTGAGATACCAACATTCAGAGTGAAGTCTAGTTTCTTCTATCATTTTATCTTTCTTTATCTGATTTCCTAGAAAGTTACTTACAAACAATTGTGCATTTTAATTTTAATAGCTTTTGTACCAGTGACACTAAATTTTTAAAAGGTTTGCATTTCATAGGCTTTGGATTTTAAAACTAATTAATTTATTTATATAAAGTTTATGTGTTGGTAAAGAATTGACTTACTTACCCAGTGTTAATTTTTTGGATCATGACACCTCTCCATCCACAATAGAAGTGGCATGGGCCGTTAAGTTGGCTCGTTGCACACACTATATTAATGTTTGTCCTCGATTTTTTTTCCTTCTTTTTCATGTACACTTGGTCTTTGACCCTCAAACTCCATCTTGGTTGAATTTCAAAGGCCCAAAGCATCAATATTATCTTCCAATAGTACTCATTACCTCGAATATCATTCCTACATAAAAACACGCACAATAAGCACAAAACGATCATAGTTATACTCAATAACGATAAAATAATATATGAAAGATCATAGTTATACTCAATGACCACCGTTTGACACTAATTAAAAGGAAGATACCCTAAAAAAAAATTAAAAATTGCTAGGAGAACTAGATAGTAGATATCATTTAAAAATGAGTGGATTAGGTGCTGGACTTTTTTTTTATTTTCTTATAAAAAATAAAAAATTTGGGCTCACAATTTGCTTTTGACAAGACCTTGACTTTAATCAAATGGTTATACTTTTATTCCTCCTAAAGCTCAAAATCTAATAGAGTATTAGATTACTTGTAAGAATAATTAACTTAATTTTCGATAATGATAGCGCATAAAAATTGTACACTTTGAGACGATTTAAAACATAATTACAGCAACTATTATAAAATAATTATCAAGATTAATATATAGAAGAATTAAGCAGATAATTTTAATACAACGTTAAAATACACTGAGTTTTTTCTATAGTAGATATAAGTTAAATATAAATTTAATTCTTTATTGTCACGACCCATACTGTCGTGATTGACACCCACACAAACCTTCGGTGGGAGAACCATTACTACAACTCAAACTAAACAACTCAATCCAAAAACTAAGGCATTTAAATATACAGAAGCAGATTTAAATGCAGAAATTATATAAAATTCCCATAAACTCCAAAAGTTTAAATAAAACTAACCAAACTAATGCGGAAGAACAACCCCTAGAACTTGAAAGTCATTGTACCAAAACTCTACTAACGACAAGTCTAAGAACAAGGGGTACAACCCCAAAACTAAACAACACCTTAAACAAATGTTCTGAGTTCGAAAAGAGTGGACTTAAACAAGAAAGACCCATGGTAGCCTGAAAGAATTGGCTCACCCTTGAATCCGGTCATACTCAATAGTCACCTAGCTGAAGTCTATCAATGGCCACATGAAGATGTCCTGTACTCAACAAAGAAAGAGCAAGTGCAGTATCAGTACACACATCCAGTGTACTGGTAGGATCACGCGGCTATCCCATTAAGTGTAACATACATTAATCAATACAACAGTATAATCATATGCACATATCAAACATATACAATATCATCAACATATACGAACAATGAACAACTTCACGATTCTCACATATCAAAGTTATATCAATTTAGAGCAACATACCGTCTTCCAATACCAATCATCATTAGATATGAACGAACTCATCACAAGTAGATACACAACACAATTTAATGGTCCTCTCACGGAACCCAATTCAATGGTCCTCTCATGGAACCTAAACCCAAACAATTAGCATGCCGAAACGTGACAACCGATCCCATATTTATGCCGAAACGTGGCAACCGATCCCACAGTTATGCCGGAACGTGGCAACCGATCCCACAGTTATGCCGGAATGTGGCAACCGATCCAAGTTAGTTATGTTGAAACGTGGCAACCGATCCCATTCACACACCACAATCACAATCACAATCACAATCACAAGTATATCATCAAGATCATACATTTAAGTCATGATTTCATGGAATTTATCAATTATCTATCTCATTTACAACAAGTGTGATCAACATTGCAACATTCATAAATATACCAGTATCATAATAAAGCAAGAACAAGCATACACCACACAATCATAGAATCACAACCATCACCTACCTCGAAACAAGCTTGAAACCCTAAGAAACTTGTTCATTCCCTTTACAGATTCATTCTGCTTGTTCTTGGTCTACAAACAATCATAATAACACGAGAATCAGTAAATAATCTCTAATTATCCGAATTACTAACAATTCTATGAACCCTAGATCAAACCCATGATCCCAATTATCCAAATTAGGGTTGTTTCCACCATAAAATCTATAATAAAATCCTCCCCCATCAATATTAACCCATTCTATTACATTCTACGGATTGAAAAACGGATTCGGGAAGTGAAAAGCTTACCTTTAGCCTTAAGAATGATTAAAAACGAGTAAGAGTCGCCTGGGGTTCGTTACTAAGCTATAAAAATCAAAAAGTGCCAAATAAGGTCGTTTAGGGGTTTATTTACGACTTTAAGTCGTTCGTGTCGAACCCGCCACAACGGCCCTCACCCCGCTGAAGCGGCCCTGCCAGAGAGACCCAAATCTCTGCCAGAGCGGCTTGCACGAACCAGTGAGCTATTTTAATAATTACAAGACCCCCATTTCACAATACACCTTTAACCAACGATGCTCAGAAAATATCGTTCACGCTAAGATAGATTTCGGGAGTTCTACTCACTCGAATTCGATTCCGTAAAGTGGTACGAATTTCTTAACGAGTTATCTAACCACTCATGTAGCCAAAATTATAAATAAATCACCCGATTGTTACCAAATTTCCTTACACCTTAACGACTCTGATTTCGTCCAAATCTGGATTAGGTTGGGAAATCCAAACTTACTACTCAAAAGTTTTCTGACCCCAATTCTTTCCCCATTGACTTTTCCCTAACGACGGAAATCAGGTCGTTACAATAGATACCAATATACCCATCACTCATCCCCGAGTGATCAACTAAGAAAGACTGGCTAAAGTAAGGATAGAGTAGTATCTGAATCGTCGAATTACTGGGGATACTTCTCTCGCATGACCTTCTTACACTGAAGGACTCTGATTGGATGATGGTGAGTTGATTCAATCAAAATCTTATTTTGTTTCCCAATTTCTGCTCTTGTTTCATCTATATATATTAATAGTTAAATTTAGCAAGTGACCTGTTTTTTAATTATAGACAATTCTAATAAATTTTGGAAAATTAATAACAAGATTAAAAAATGCTTGATTTTTTCCTATATATTTTCTTCTTTTCCTTTTTGCAACCCTATTTCAAGAATTTCTCTTTTGAATCGAGGGTATACCAAAAATTACGTCTTTATCCCACAAAGTAGGAGTAAAATTCGCATACATTTTTATTTTTTTCAAATCCTACTTATGAGATTACACTGTATATGTTGCTATTGTTGTTGTATATTAATCTGTATAAACACTCTCATTCAAATACAATAATTCATTGCTAGTGTTCACATCTAATAAAAAGGGTACAAAAGCATATATAGATTAACAAATGTTTGTCTCCTCTATGTGGTAAAAATGATTTTTTTCTTTCTAAATTCAATTTTAGATTTTGAATTGACGGCTAAAAGTATATATCCATGTTCTATGTCTTTGTTCTCAATTTTGTATGAGTATATGTTTTTTTTAATAACCGAGAAATCCGCCAGTTACCCGTTCTTATTGGACCAATCACAATCTTCTAAACTCGGTGGATAACGGGCCTATCCCTCTACCCTTCTCCACTTAAATATCGGGCTTCACTTTGCATGGTGTGAGGCTTGAACATGCGACCTAAGCCACAAATTCTCCATCTTTTACCGCTCGAGCTAGGCCTTGGAGGCAAAACATATGTATGAGTATGTGTTAGATCTAAGTAAATTTGATATAAGCAAAACATAACAATGATTGGAAAACAAAAAACTCTTTTATTCGTACTTCATATATATGAAAAAATACTTATCTTAGCTAATTTTAACCTTCTAATTATCCTTTATAATGATAGTTAAAAAAATAACAACCACACATTAGGTTTATAAAAAATTCCTAAAAATTATATATGTAATTGTTAATTTAAAACTACATAAGATGTTAAAACTAAATAGAAACTCAATCTTAAATTGAATTGAGAAACATTCACTTTTATCTACGGGATGATGGCCAAAGAACTAATGGGAAAATGGATTCATTTAAATGATGATGTTATAAAATGAAGCATGTGTAGTAAAATAAAATGACAAGAAGAAAAGGAGAGAAAGAGAGAGACACAAAGTAGTAGTAGTATCTTTTCTCTATTATTGAATGTTTTTCTTCACTTACTCTTTCCTTATATTTTTTGCTTTTTTTTTACAAGAAGAGGGGTATATATAGTTGTATATACTTGGGCACCAAGTGTGATACATGGATATCTTCTTATCAAGTATATACTTTGGGCACCAAGTATATCATATGGATGGTTAGGTTACAACACTTTGTTTGTTGTGTGTATATTCATCTTACACATAGTGTATAGTGTGTACATATATGTTACCACAAAATATATGTATGTGGACATTCATTTTACAACACTTCTCCTTGGATGTCCATGTCTTAATAGATAGTGTGCCTCGTTAAAACCTTACTAAGAAAAATCCAATGAAAAAAATCTTAGTGAAGGAAAAAGAGTACACATATCTTATAATACGCATTAATAGCCTCCTCAGTAAAAACCTTACCAGGAAAACCCAATGAGAGAAAACCTTGGTTAAGAAAAAGAGATTGCAACACGTATTATACTCCCCTGATTAAGACATCACTTAACAATCTTATATCTTGGCTTCTCAACGGTTGAAGTTGATAAGACCTTGGTGAATACGAGTGTTGAATATTTGCTACATCCTTCTTTTGAAGGTCATGAGTAAAAAGAAGAACTTTGATGAAATGTATTTTGCTTAGTCTTCTTTGATGTATCCTCCTCTTAGTTGAGCACACGAGGCATTGTCTTCATATAATGTTGTTGAAATATCTCTTTTAAAATGAAGATCACATATTCTCTAGATATATTTATTGATCTCACCCTATATATATATTTGAGAATCACTCAATTCGTGATCTTGTCGACGTAGAAAAATTGCTCGTTAGATTTGTTAGCAACAACAATCGAGCATTGTCGAACACTTTCAATAAAATTAACTGTCTTGTGGAATGATTTGAAATGACAATATTTCCAAATGAAAATATATAACTTTCATGAGTTCAAACTTCATAATTTTCTGCAATTTCATAATCAATAAATCTTGACACAATTGATCAGAATAAATAATTTATATCGATATTTGATTCACTCTGATATCTTCACCGATAAGAGTGATGTTATATTTTGCATGCATACTAATAAAATTAGTTACCATGAACAATAATAGTATGATACATAAGTGCACCAATTTTACTATGACATGGTATTTTCTAACCATTTTAATGAGATCGAAATCGATCTTTATGTTATGCGATCTTGCAACCATTGGGGTTCTATTCAATGGAACACTTTATAACCTTTTAAATCGTTCAAGAATTTTCATATGATATTTATTTTCTAGCTAGACATGATGATCATTCATCATGCATATTCTATCTTTTAATATATTATATATCAGACTGAAAGAAACTTCATTGCATCCACCGTAGGAGTATACATCTCCATATAATAATGTCAGGACTTTTGTGAAAAATCTTTATTTTTCAATGCACAAGCCTTACTTCATATTTTACAATTTCACTTATCGCACAATAATTCATTTGTACCCCACTGGCATTATATATTGGTATATGGACAAAATAAGTTCAAAACATCACTTTTCCAAGTGAATAAAAATATACTTGAATTGTATTTTCTTTGGCCAATCATTTATCTGTCAACTCTTACATATTTAATATCAAGATCCTCATCACCATTTATAATTTTGAGCGCTATAGTATATTCAAGATATCTTCGACGATTATTTGATATTGATTCTAATGTGACATAACTTATCAAGCTCACTTTATTTTTCATCATTTTCAAGTACTTGAACCTTTGCCAAGGTTTTATAAAGTGTTATGTCATGGTGCTCTTTCTAAAGCACTTGCCTCATTATTATGCCCATCTTGATCATTCACTCCTTTTCTTCTTCAAGAAATTTTATCTTTCGAATCAATTAATGTATCACACTTCAGGTATGCCATAAATTATGTCCTTCAAAGAATTTTCATTAGAGCATTTATAACTGAATTATAACATATGATCAGCGAATGCGTCTGAAAATTGACTTAAATTATCTCTTCAATGAGGATCATACCAATGATAATTTATTATGTATAACTTATTTTCCAGTTGCTTATCTCCCCCTAATGTTAGAGAATCTAACATTCACCCAACCTTATTTGGGGACTCATCTTTGTGCATTGTGTAATGATGGAACAATAATATACCTCACATTTGAATTTCTAGATGAGAATAATTTGGTTCCTGACCCTGAACCAATTCTGATAGGGGAACCTTGTTGGCTTGATACGTACAAGTGTTGCTACACTTTAAATAACACATCTCATACCAAATTTCTTTTGGGAGTTTTGTTCTCATAACCAATGGTTTAGCTACAATTGGAGACATGTACTTTCTGCTTAAACCACTTGGATATACACCAACATTATCAATATGGTTTTATAATTTGAAATGTGCTCTTGATTTATTAATTCGAGCAAACAATCTTTGCAAAAATCAAATTGCAAGTTGATAATAAAGCACATGTGACCATAACATAGGTGCATCTATATAATAGTAAATGGTCCACATGGCAGGTGAACGAGCCCTTATTCACCTTTTTATACATTTCAAAATTTTAGGAGATATAATCTCAACCTTGGCTAGTGCAATGATAATTTTATCATGAGAACAAACAACACAAGAGAATTCTTGAAGAATTTATTATTTCTTCAATATATATAACCACATGAATTCTCATTTATTTTCGTATCATATTTGAACCGGGATGGTCATCAATTGATTATGCCAACTGATATTTATTTCAATAAACTTCTAATTTATTTTGCATGTGATTCCATCATCAAGTCCATATTTAGTTACCACAAACAACATGAAAACAAGGGTAATCTTTCACATAAATATTTATAACTCACTTTGATTATATGAAGATCTTAAATCTTTTCATATTTTATAGTCTTAATATTTATTTATTTTTTGACTATTTCTTTGAAACTTAAAAGTTTCTTTCGATACTTACTACAATTCGAATATCATGAGAAATTTTATTTCTTTGGGTAGTAGCACATTACCTCATCAAAGCTCACAATTAACATTGGATACCACCACATATTTCATAATATTATTTGTGTGGTAAACATCTCTTTCAAGGAGAAATTTATATCATTATTGTCATGGTCAAAATCATTACAAGCAAAACTTGTTTCTTGATTTACTTTTGTCATTAGTATTTCCTCTCTTTTGTTTAATATCAGGTAAAATATTTTTGATGTACATAGATACATAATCAATGACAATTTTTTGTGGTCAAGAATTATTTCCTTCTTTTGCCATTTCAATAGTTCATCATAAAGCGTACCACAATATTTGTGATGTACTAAAAGTACTTGACCAATGACCATTTATATCAACATAAAATTTCTTTCTTTCTCTCTAACATCCCATATGGGTGAATTGTGATATTTATTAAATCATACACGAATATGTATTTATTTATAATTTTGACGCATTCACTTTCAAGAATGGTCCACTTTTCATGATACTTATCACAAGTCACATTATCTTCAAGAAATTAACCATAATCATATATACATGCTTCATACTTATTCCTTTCATTAGAAGTTCATTGTCATGCTTCAAAATTTATCATATTCATATGACATACCTCTACATCACTTTTGAAAGTCAAGTGTATCACCACTTTTTCATCCTTTTATTTGATGGAGGATTTATAAACTTATCAAATTATTAGGTCTCATAGCAAACATGTTTCTAATGACCTTTCATATTATTTTGATGACAAAAATTACCTTCACTCTTTAAAGGCCATTTTGAGAACTCATAATGTTCTTTCTTTTATGATTATCACAATGATGACTATTATAATTTTGTCCATTCACGTCCATATTCATATGTTTAATCATAAAATTATCTTGTCATCTTTTAGACTTTTAATGTATTGCTATCACATTCATTTCAAAGAATGGAGCATTTCAATGGGACGAGCTTCACATTTTTTTATCAAGAGCATATCAATTTGTTCAATCATCATTATATATCAATATATTATATTGGGAGTTTAACCCAATATCTTGTCCATAGAAAGGCGTGTTAGGCCAAAATACGAAGGGACTTGAACCCAAAATCTTATCATCATGGTGCATCGAGACTTTAATCGATATCTTACCCTTTTGGTGCATGAAATTTGAATCCACCGTCTTACCCTCAATCAATAAAATTTATCCTTGAGCCTTTAAACTACTATCACTTTGTTATTAATAGCACAAATAAATTTAGTCATAATAACACTTCAAAAGATCATATACAAATTATTACCTTTCCTAAACGAAGCAAAGTTGATCCTCATAGGTGGCTCTGAATACTATTTTCAACTTAAAAGTTTTATGAATAATTCACTCATTGAAAGACCAACAAATTAATTCTCAACATTGACTTCATATATTGCTAGTTAAAAAAATTTCTTTCTTCAATTGTAATTCATAGATAAAGCAACTAGAGGTAAACACTAATAAGCACAAGAAATAAAATTATACCTCAAAATTCAAGAATTAAATAAACACTTGATAAATGGACCTAATAAAGTCTACATGTCAAATTATCTCAATGACATGTAGGTTATATATCGACATATATTTTATGGATTTCAGAAATCCGCATATATACTCTTTTTGTAAATATATACAAATCAGAATTAATGTAATTAGTATTATGAAGGAAGCTTACCATAAAGTAAAAATATACAATTAGCTTACCATTGACAAGTTTGTTAATTGCCAACCTAAATGACATGCCAATGCCACTTCAAAGAATCTTTCATGACAGAAAAATCCTTTTGATGGTTCCAAAAGAAAATAAAACACTTCTTCAAATATTAGTTTGCTTACCTATTTAAATAACCTATAAAACAAGTTATGTTAGTACATATAACATATTATAATAATTCAAGAAGTAAATGATTAGCTATTGAAAGATAAACAAGTGTAAAAATAATCAATGATGTTGATCAAAGTTAATGTAGGTCAACATAAGAAATTTTAATACCTTTTCTTTTTTATTTTGATATGCATTCATTAAATTAACTAGATCTCATTTAAAAGCAATCATGTATTACTAGGTAATAACCACGACAAAGTATCAGCCAAATTAAAAATTTATGTTATGCTCCTTTAGTCTTCTAACGATTTCGGTGAGTTCAATTCTTCCAACAAGGTTATCAATTAAGTATGTACTAATAATCCTTTCAATATTTAGCTCAAAATTCATGATAATATTAACGATAATTATCAAATTTAGACTATCAAGTATAAGAAGACTTATATAGCAAAATAGAATATATTCTATACTATTTATGTTTGGGCTAATGCACTGTCGAAGATGCTCGTAGATTAAGAGACTCGTGCTGATAACGTGTTATAAAATGAAGCATGTGTAGTAAAATAAAATGAAAAGAAGAAAAGGAGAAAAGAGAGAGACACAAAGTAGTAGTAGCTTTTCTCTATTATTGAATGTTTTTCTTTCACTTACTCTTTCCTTATGTTACTTATTTTTGTTATAAGAAGAGGGGTATATATAGTTGTATATACTTGGGCACCAAATGTGATACATGAATATCTTCTTGCCATGTATACGCTTTGGGCACCAAGTATATCATATGGATGGTTAGGTTACAATAATTTGTTTGTTGTGTGTATATTCATCTTACACATAGTGTATAGTGTGTACATATATGTTATCTCAAAATATGTATGTGGACATCCATTTTACAACAGATGAAATAATTTCTCTTTCGTGTTTTTATGTCTCTTCTTGACTGTTGAACTACTCCTTTGAACAGTAAAATAATCAAGAGTCTAGTAAAGAAAATCAAAAATTGGTTGAAGACAAATTTACAACTTGTCAAAAATTCGTGTTTTTATGTCTCTTTTTGAATGAATGCAATCTAATAAAACCTTCTTCTCAACATGTAGCTCTGTTACTACTTTTGAAAACTACATTCATCCAGTTTAGACAATTCAAGTTTATTGCCTAAATCACTTAATAGTTAACGCCGATAAATTTTGATGTTATCTAATGTGACAATAGTGATATTTAACATTAATTGATAATTATTTGACATTTAAGTCTACTTTTAAAGAAACAGTAATGGTTATGAAAATTAATGGATTTGAAATATTTTAAATTTTATTTAATATGAAAATTTCTTATAAACTACACGTGATTATCTACAGTAAGCATGAACTAGTTACTTTAAAAATGTGGTAAGTTAAGTGTTGCAACGACCAATGAGTTAAATTAAATTTTTATGTAAGAAAAGTTTCTTTAACATTGTTAGTATATATTTCTAATATTTAATTTGTTACAAAGATGAGTCTCATGAGTTAATAAGTTTGTAAATAATGTCAATATTTGTGTACTGGTTTTATGATATTCTGCTGAAGATTTAGTAGAACTATATCTATTGTAGTTTCACATGGGTCTGAAGTGGGTAGAATGTGTGTAGATCTTATCCTTATTATTGCAGGGTAGAACGATAATTTTTTTTATAGACTCTTGGCTCTAAAAAGAAGATATTCAAAGAAGGATTGTAAAAAAATGTGTGACAACAAAATATATACCAAGTTAGAAAGCAAATGAAGCTACAAATAGTAGAACACCTCGACGTATAAGAAACTACATAATTACTAAATACTACTACTAATAAGGTTGCGAAGAGATGGAGCTAGCCCCTCTCCTCTTTCTCTAAAAGGCGACAATACTAGCTATCAACTAATTTTCTATCATAATCCACTTCTTCACCTTCCTATCTAAGGTTATGTACTCAAAATAAGTAGTTTCACTTGAGTAAATGTCATAATTGGAGATGCATGTCAAACTTGATTATTTAATATTTTATCAACTATAAATAAATTCAGATGTTGTCGATGCTAAGATTATCAGAATTCAAGTGGAAACTTGAAAGTAACTCGATCTTTCTGGCTCATAAAACTTATCATAATTTTCATTTGCATACCCCTCAATAAAAACATCAATTAGATAGGTATTTTACTATTTTATTTTTAATTATTTTGTAAGATCTCTTTTCATTGTATTTTTACTCTATGTATGTGATAGTTTAAGGTGTTTGTAATCTTTAAGAACAATTACTATTAATGCAGAAATACTACAACATCATACACAATAGGGTCTGGGGAGGCTAGAGTGTACGCATATCTTACCTCTACCTCAGGGTCTTCACCTCTGAGGTGAAGTAGAGAGGCTATTTTCAATATATCCCTGACTCAACGCAAAAACAGTATGGGAAAATACATAAGGAAAGTATAATAGACAACATATAGTAACATATGATTTGTCTTGCACTGCCCTTTCCAATGGATTTTGAAGATAAAAGATCATCTATTGTTTAGCCCATAAAATGACCTAGGTAAATGCATTCCTTATGACTAAAAACATGAACCGTGAATTGTCCTAATAAGACAATTCAATCAATCTTTTGTTTTGCAAGACTTTTTCAAGGACCAAACGATCCTTTTCTTTCATACTTCATATAAATCAATCTAAAACCCTAGAGTAGGAACAAAATAGTACTCCAACAAAATAATACTACAAACAAACTACGAAATAATAGATAGTCATAGAAATAAAAGAATAAGAAATTACAAGAGTAGTCCTACGACTACTAGTAAAGGCAACAAGATAAATCACCCCTACCTAATAACCTTTTATATATCCTAATATATGCCCACATCCTCCTATCTAAGGTCATGTCCTATGTAAGTTGCAACTACGCCATATCTTTTCTAATCACCTCTCCCAGTACTTCTTTGGTTTACATCTACCTCTCTTGAATCGATCCATAACCAACCTTTCGTACCTCATAATGGGGGAATCCATATATCTCTTATCACATGTCTAAACCATATCAACTTTACTTCGCACATCTTGTCTTCTACAGAAGTCACCCCTAACTTGTCTCAGATATCCTCATTTTCGATTCTAGCTCTCCTAGTATACTTACACATCCATCACAACATGCTTATCTTTGTCACTTTCATCTTCTGAATGTGAGAGTTCTTGACTAGCCAACACTACATACCATACAACATAACTTGGCTAAAAACCACATTATAGAACTTGCCTTTGAGTTTAGGTGGAACCTTCTTGTCGTACAAGACTCCATATGCTAGCCTCCATTTCCACCTTACACCAATACGCTGAGTGACATCCTTGTCAATCTTTCCATTTCCTCAGATAATCGACCCAAAATAGTTGAAGCTACCTCTATTTTGGATGACATGTGTATCAAGCCTCATTTCCACATCAGCCTCATGTGCCACATCACTGAACTTGCACTCCAAGTATTCAGTCTTGGTCTTGCTCAACCTGAACCCCTTAGATTCCATGGTCTATCTCTAAACCTCTAACTTAGCATTATTTTTGTTCTGAGTCCCATCAATATAAAATATATCATCCGCAAATAACATACATCATGACACCTCACCTTGAATATGTTGTGTCAATACATCTATCACCAAGACAAATAAAAATGAGCTTAAGAGAACTTTGTCTTGAACTTCTAAATAACAAATATTTTTAACAATTAAGGACAACAAATATTGAGATGGAGAGAGTATGTCGACTGACTGAATTTGAAATAAGTTACACAAGTCAATCAAAACCAACCGAGTAGTTCATGAAGGGATTTATATTATTTTTATTTTCTTTTCCTTAAAGGAAATATCATTTTTAATATTTAAATTAACATGGAAAACAAATATTTGTAAGGTAGTAATTAACCAGATAAGGTTGCGTATATACCTTACCTTCTTAAGATTTTATAGAGAAACTGGCCAGATATCCTTCAAGCTATATTCAGATTTTCAACTTCACACTTATACTTCACGGTGGTCCTATTAACCCCCTAAAATACTTTAAAATGGAACAAATAATCCCTTAAAGTGTGATAACGCGCTTGACACGTATATTTCACCAATTAATCTATTTTTAAAAGTTTTCTATCTTTCTTCTTGATCCTTTTTTCTTCCATTTTTTCTACTGCCCTAATTTTTTTGGAGAAAATATTAGGGGATACATTGGAGATCTTCTTATATTTTTTTTATCTTCCTCACAAGGTGAATTTGCCAGACCTCTATCTTTTTCACCATCGACGTATGAGAAATCATCGTCACCACCTCCACCTCCATCTTTATCACCTCCCTAATTCAACAACGACAATTCAACACCCTAGCACATCTTTATCATCCCCATTTATAATATCTCCCAGTTTTTCATGATTTCCAACTCCATTAGTTTTTATCTCCATCATTCTCAAGATTTTTTCCTCTTCTAATTCTTTCTATTTAAGATCTTTATCTGGGTTATTTATAATCTCATCACCTAGATTAGCTATCAATAGAGGATTCAAATCTTTTCTCCCTAACTTCAAAACTTGTTGCATATCTTGTTCCTTCAGTGATTTTTTCTAATATTTCACTTTCAGTTTACTTGATAAATCAATCATAGCAGGTCAGAATTAAACAATATGAATACTTGAAAAACAAGCATTAATTTAAATACTTCTATTCTGATATTCCTATTTGATAATTCCTGTAATTTATCAGATAAAATTTGATGATGGTGGCGGCGGCAGGTTAGGGATGGAAATAGTGGAAGAGTACCCTTGAATCTTAAATAAACCCAGATAAAGTGGAAATAGTGAAAGAGTATCCTTGACTCTTGTAATAAACCCATATCAATTTTTCTCAAATTTTATCAAAAATCTTTTGAGATGATATAAATATATGTAAATTTATCTATAGTTTATTTGGGTTGATTTATTTTGCAAGAGTATTACATGAGTTTGAAAATTTGTTTGGAATCAACAATAATGAATCTGATAAAAATTGTCACACCCCGAGCCTACACCCTGGACGTGGCCGGCACTCAAAAACCATTTCTGAACCCAAGCGAACCCTTGGCCTGACTTAACTCTTAGCGGAAAACTTACTCAACATTAAAAGAACTCAAAAGATAAAGTCATGTAATAAACTCAGAATGTTGTAAAAGAACATTCAATTGACCAAAGAGGCAACTCAAGTCTTTAAACATTTATAACTGAAAATGGAAAAAACTCATGAACTACTGTCTATCTATCTATGAAGCCTCTACTAACTGAGATGGACGTCGGGAAAAGACCCACGACATCCTACTAACAAAATGAAATGATTAAAAATAAACAAGCGATCATCCGGAAGCAAAGAGGCTCACCAACAACTTTGAAGCTCAACTGAATCAACGAAGCGCTGGATGCTGATCTTGGTTACCTGTATCTGTATCATAAAAGATGCAAGCCAAATGACGGCAGTACATGGAATGTACAAGAATGTGAGGGGAAATCTAAACAAGACATAAACTTAAAGAAACACTTACCTCATCTCCACTCAAGTCATGGATACTCAACTCAATGCAGTAATAAAACAACAATAAAGATGCAGTTTATATAAAATATTTAAAATAATAGATGACAACTCAATGTATTGAAAAATACAATAATATCTAAGTTGTATGTAAAAATACAAAATAAACTCTGGTTGAGAGATTCTCTAACCGACAACCATCACTATGAGCTATGTGATGATACAACATCTCGCCCACGCTGCCAGAATTGTCCTATACCTTGCCGAGGTATAGAACTCCTTAATTAAGTGGATCTACTAGTCTATGATAAGAGCATTAATGAATCATCTAAAAAGTATGACCCTCTCTACCCATAGTGGCTAGATGATTTATGGGGGATGTGAGTTGTATGAACTCTCCCCATATCGGTGCTCAATACTACTCCCAAAATATACTTAGCTCATTATGTTTTAAGGAAAAAATTTCCTCTTTCTGTGGTTTGAGATTATTACTCAAAAAATTCATCTCTTAAAAGAGATGGAATTCAAAACTGTTCATGAAAACTCATTTGGAAATCGGTGTTTCCTCTCTTGTTTAAAGGTGAAAATATTTACTCTTGAAAATACTTAGTTCCTATATATCATTTTGAAGAAAATGAACTTAGCTCTATTGTTTCTCAAACTTAATGCTCAAGTCTTAAAACAACTTTTAAAATGTTTGCAAAAGACTTCTTAAAAGACTTAAAAAAAATACTCAAGACTTGACTCTTAACTCTACCTTGAATTTGAATTTATGGATTAAAGGTTATGATTCCTGTTTATGAATGATTTCTAGATGTTTAGAAGTAGCTTAGAGTAGTTAGAATCAATAGGGAGTGAAGGTACACTTTAAGAGAACTTAGAAGGGTAAAACAACGGAAAAATAGTGGGGATAGACGCCCCAGGCCCACTGCTGGCGCGGGGCGCCAATCCCTAAAGTTCAGAGAGACCAAAATGGTACACTGCTGATACACCGTCCCAGACCAACTGGTGCATCTGGGGCACGCCGCTCTGCGTCAGCCTTTCCCCAAACGATTTCGACTAATTTTTAAACTCATTTTCTAACCCCAATTCACCTAGAATCTAATGGTTTCTTCCCCAATCACTTAGATTCGAATACCCCACATTAGTATACGATAATCCACTCAAAACACTAAAATTTATCTCAAGAACTCATCAACAACCCCATAAATCAAGATTTACGAATAAACTTCAAGAACACTTATCAAGAACTCAATTTCTTCGATTTCAAGAACAAAATTGTACTAGCATTAATAAGATTGGCATGTGAGTGAATGAACCCAATACTATGAGAACTCACATACCTCTTTAGGGATCAACCCTTGGCGAAACGACCTTCGATTCTGCAAGAAAACTCCAAGAATGCCTTAATTTTTCTCATTTTCTCCTCTTCTTGAACTCTTTTAAAAACCCTAAGCGTATATTGGTTTGGTAAAACTAAACCAAATCAGTTTAGACCCCTATTTAATTACCAAAAATGAATTAACTTGATTGGATAAGGAAAAGACCAAAATACCCCTCTTAAATCCGGGTAACTTTCCTGAACCGGACAACCTGATTTCAAACAGTCATATCTCTCTCATACGAGCTCAAAAATTAGCAAACTTAGTGGAGTTGGAAAGAGGATTCCAAGACCTTTCATTTGATATCTTATGGGACACCTAACTTATCATGTAGTGAAAGTTATGATCATTTGAAGTTGACCCAAAACTTATACTTAGCATTAGGGTTGGGCATAATATGGTTAAAACTGAAAAAACCGACCGAACCAATTTTTTTAAAATTTCAATTTCGGTTTTTCGGTTATTTTGGTCGATTTCGGTTTCGATTTTCAATATTTCGGTTTTTCGGTTCGGTTTTCAGTTTTTTAGCTGAAAAAACCGATTAACCAAAAAAACTGAAATTATATATATATACTCTTTACCCCTTCATTAAAATACTACTCTCAGCCCACAACCTTTAATTAAAATACTGATCTCAGCCCAATAGTCCATGCCCAACCCAAATTCTAATCAGAAAAATCCCTAATCTGATTTCCCTAACACGTAAGTCGTAATTCTCATCTCTCTCATATCTCAACTTTCATCTCAGTTACGCCGCGGCTCCGAGCTCGTCTCTCAACTCTCATCTTTCATCTCTCAGCTCGTCGTCTCAGGCCAGCTGCTGCTCCTGGCTCCTCGCTGAGTGCTCGACTGCTCACAGCCCGCAACTGTTACCTCATCAGTCATCTGCTCAGTGCTCGCGACTCAAAGGTTGAAGGTCACTTCTCACTGCTCATTGGCCACTTCAATTCTTGCACTTCTGAAGTTTTTTTTTAAATTTACAGTGTTATGTATTTCTTACTAGTTTTGACTTTGTGCAGATTTATGTGGATGAGATTGATTTTTTGTCCTTTTTAGGGGTGTCTAGGCCACTGTGTTTGTTTGTGTTGATGTTGTGAAATACTGCATTTATGATTATTGGTGTAGTGTAGTTATTCACAATTCAGTGATTCACGGAATTGGGGCAGGTTGTTTGGAAAGTGCAGCACTCCAGAAACGGGGTCTTGGACCTCATGCCACTGTTAATTAAGTCTGGTTAAACCGAAAACCAAACCGAAATAAACCGAATGGAATTATAATAACCAAACCAAACCGAATTTATTTCAGTTTGGTTTGGTTTTACATTTGGCCAAATCGAAAATCGAAAAACCGAACCAATATTTACAAATCGAATCGAACCGACCGAACGCCCAGCCCTACTTAGCTTAACTTACCAAAATTTTCAAATTTACTCTTTCCAAGAAGAGTTCTTTATAAGGCGGGATGTTACAATATCTACCCCTTGGGAACATTCTTCCTCGAATAAGATTACTCTAAGTTGAACTAAGGGTGAGAATATCTAAAGCCCAGCTCGAACACCCAACATGCAAATCTAACACATTCCGTATATCAATTAAAGAGTAATAAGAAGAGACTTAGTACCTTGATTTGAAATTTCTCCGGACTCAAAGAGATGTGGTTATCTCTTTTTTATATCCTCCCCAGCCTCCCATGTTGGTTCCTCAACAAACTGATTCCTCCATAGGACCTTGACTTATGCTACCTCATTGGTTCTCAACTTGCGAACCTGATGATCCAAAATCTGAATGGGAACCTCCTCATAAGATAAGCTGTCCTTAATATCAATGTTTTCAGTCGGTATAATAAGTGAAGGATTGCCCATACACTTTTTCAACATAGAAATGTGAAACACCGGATGAATTGCTCTTGGGGTAGCTCCAACTCATATGCTACACTGCCAATCCTCTTGGATATCCTGTAAGGACCAATATACCGGGGACTAAGCTTCTCCTTCTTACCAAATCTCATAACACCCTTCATAGGTGAAACCTTCAAGTACACCCAATCATCTACTTCAAACTCTAAGTCTCTTCTCCTAACATCAATATAGGATTTGTGACGACTCTGCGCTATTTTTAACCTTACTTGAATAATTTTCACTTTCTCCATAGCTTGATGAACCAAGTCTGGCCCTATCAACCCAACTTCACCCACTTCAAACCATCCATAGGAGATCTGCATCTTCTCCCATAAAAAACTTGATAATGAGCCATCTGGATACTAGAGTGATAACTATTATTGTACGCAAACTCTATGAGAGGTAAGTGATCATCCCAATTCCCCTTGAAATCAGTCACACAAGCCCTCAATATTATCTTCTAAAGTCTAAATGGGGTGCTCTGCTTGACCATCATTCTGAGGATGAAAAGCAGTACTCAAGTTCACCTTCGAACCCAAACCATTCTGGAAAGACTTCCAGAATTATGCCTCTCTATCTGAAATAATCGAAACTGGGACTCCATGAAGTCTAACTACCTTTTGAAGATATAACTTGGCATAATCCACTGCTGAATGGGTAGTCTTTACCGAAAAGAGTGAGCTGTTTTTGTCATTCGATCTACAATCACCCAAATAGAGTCATGTTCCTTGCGAGACTGCGGCAAACCAGTAATAAAATCCATATTGATCATCTCCTACTTCCATTCCATAATATCTATATTCTGAGCCATACCACTGGGCCTTTGGTGCTCTACCTTGACTTATTGACAATTTGGGCATTTAGGAACGAACTCTGCAATACCTTTCTTCATGCTACTCCACCAATAGACTTCTCTCAAGTCGCGATACATATTTGTGGAACCCATATAGATAGAGTATCTGGAGCTATGAGTTTACTCCATGATCGTCTCATGGAGTTCATCCACCCTTGGTGCACACAACCTATCTTGATACCTCAATACACCATCTCCATCTTGATCAAAAGCCATCACTTTCTGCTTATGGACATTTGCCTTCAATTCAAGCAAAATAGGGTCTCGGTCTTGTTTCTCTTTTACTTCAGACACTAATGATTATTCAGCTCTATTCATCACCACTACTTCACCTTCATTGGAATCCAGCAAGTGGACTCCCAAACGTGCAAGTATGTGCACATCTTTTGCTAACTTTTTCTTGTCTTCATAAATATGGGAAGTACTACCCATAGACAACTTGCTCAAAGAATCAGCAACTACATTAGCCTTACATGGGTGATAGAGAATACTCATGTCATTATCCTTGAGTAATTCCAACCACCTCTTTTGTAACACCCCGCCTTTTGAAAGAGCTAGAATTAGAAAGAACCATTTTTGGAAAGAATAAAAATCTAAATTTGGCAAGTATGTTAAGTATGAGGTTTGGATCAACTTCAAATGACCATAATTTTCAGTACAATATGAGTTAGGTGGAAAATAAGATGACAAATGAAAGGTCTTGGAATTATCTTTCCAACACCATCGAGTTTGCAAACTTTTGAGCTCATATGAGGGAGATACGCTCGTTTGAAGTCGGGCTGTCTGGATAACGAAAGTCAATCGTATTTAAAGGGTATTTTGGTCTTTTCAGTACCCAATTAAATCATTTCCTTTTTTGGTAAGTTATTTGGGGTCTAAACTGAGTTAGTTCAGTTTACGCAATTAAGAATTACGCTAGGACTTTGAGAGAGGATAAAAGAGGAGAAAAGTCAAGGCGTTCTTGGAGATTTATTGCGGAATCGAAGTCGTTTCGCCAAGGGTTAATCCCTAAAGAGGTATGTGAGACTTTCATAGCATTGGGTTCATTCACCCACGCGCCAATCATGTTTAGTTCAGCGAAATTCATTCTAGAAAATTAAAAGTTTGATGATCTTGAATTGTGTTCTTGAAATTGGCTTTCGTTCTTGAGATTTGATGGGATTGTTGAGTTCTTGATTGGACCTTGTATTTTTTAAAGTTTTTTAGGAGTAGATTCTTGTGTACATGTACTGGGTATCTGAATCTAAATATATATTGAGAAAAAGAATCGAATTTAGGCGAATTGGGGTTAGAAAATGAAGAAGGAAAAAGTCGAGCAGATTTTTGCATGCAAGTTCGCGTCGCTGACTTGCTCTCTCAGTGAAATTTTTTCCCCTTCGCTTCATAGAAAAGATGAGGACTCCACTATTTTAAAAATTAATTCGCCACCAAAAAATAAAATACATCTCCGCATCGCGGACTTGCTCCAGACAGTGATTTCTTGGTCGTTTCTCATGTTTATCTATCTAAAAACACTTCTGAACATCACGAGATCTTTCTTATCACAAATCACAACCTTGAATTCATAAATCAAATTCAAGGTAGAATTGAGAGTCAAGCTTGAGGGTTCTTCGAGTCATTTTAAGAAGTCTTTTACAAATCTTTTAAACTTGTTTTAAGACTTAAGCATTGAAATTGAGAAAGAGTAGAGCCGAGTTCATTTCTTTAAAATATTATATGGGGACTATGTATTCCCAAAGAGTAAATGCTTTCACATTTAAGATAAGAGGAAACACCGATTTCCGAATGAGTTTTCATGAGTAGTTTTGAGTTCCATCTCTTTTAAGAGATACACTTTTTGAGTAATAACCTCAAATCACAGAGAAAGAGTTATGTTTTTAAACATATGAGCTGAGTATATTTTTGGAGTAGTATTGAGCACCGATATAGGGACGAGTTCATAATAACTCAAGTCTCCATAAACCATGTAACCAACGTGGGTAGAATGGGTCATACTTTTTAGATGATTCCTTAATGCTTTTAGAATAGACTACTGGATCCACTTAGTTGAGGCGTTCTATATCCCGGCAAGTTATAGGAAAGTTCTGGCAGCGCGGGCGAGACGTTGTATTATTACATAGCTCATAATGATGGTTGTCGGTTAGACAAATTCCCACATAATTATATTACTTTATTAGATATATAAATTGAGTTGTTATTGTATTTATCCAATACACTGAGTTGCTACCTACTGTTTAATTTCTTTATATAAACTGCATCTTTATTGTTGGTTATTTGTGCATTGAGTTGAGTATCCATGAGTTGAGTAACCAGTTCAAGCTTATGTGTTGTTTAGATTTCCCCTCACATGCTCGTACATTCAATGTATTGATGTCATTTGTCCTGCATACAGGTAATCAGGATCAGCATACAACGCTTCGTTGATCTAGTTGAGCATTTGAGAGTCATTTGGTGAGCCTTCTTACTTCTGGAGGATACTCTTTTTTATTGCTTTGTTATCTCAGTTGTTAGGATGATCAGGGGTCTTGTCCCTATATCCCTCATATTATTAGAGGCTTCATAGACAATTAGACATTGGTAGTTCATTAGACCTATTCATGTCAATTGTTTTGACTATAAGACTTGAGTTACATTTATGGTCGGTTGAACGTATTGCCTTTATACATTCTAAATATGATTTATGAAGTTATCTCTTGAATTATATTAATTTTTGTGTAAAGTATTCCGCTGAGTAGTAAGCCAGGCCAAGGGTTCGCTTGGAGCTAGCAATGGTTCTCGAGTGCCAGTTCCGCCCATGGTGTAGGTTCGGAGCGTGACAAACTTGGTATGAGAACACAGAGTTCAAGAGTCCTAGGTAGTCTTTGAAGCCGTGTCTGTAGAGTCCTAGTTATAGGTGTGAAACGCACTATATCTACAATTAGGAGGCTGCAACATTTAGGAACTATCTCACTTCTTTCATACTCAATTCATGCGATAAAGTTTATCTCTAAAAAGTTTATTCTAACTCATGCTTGCGCATATATTTCAGATCATGACTCTACGAAGAGCTGTCCGAGGTCATCTTGCTAGGAGGAATGTTGAGGAAAAAGGGGTACCTAATGCACCTGAAGTGCAACCCCAAGGAAAGGTCTCTAATGCTGAGTTCCGGGAAGGTATCCGGATGTTGTGTCAAGTTGTGATCAATCAAGTTGGACAGAGAGAGAATCGATAGGAAGTGGATGATACTTCTAGGATTCGTGAATTTTGAAGTATGAATCCTCCAAGCTTCACTGGTTCAAGTGTCACTGAGGATCCGAAAAACTTTGTAAAGGAACTACATAAAGTGTTTGAGGTTATGCGTGTTGCTGATGCTGAGCGAGTGGAACTAGTTGCATATCAACTGAAGAGTGTTGCTAGAATCTGGTTTGACCAATGGAAGAAGGGTAGAGCTGAGGGTGCACCAATTTTAAGCTGGGCTGTGTTCGAGAGTGCTTTCTTGGGGCATTTCTTTCCCCAGGAACTGAGAGAAGCAAAGGTATATACGATAATTCCTTACTCTTAAGCAGGAATCAATGAGTGTTCATGAGTACAGTCTGAAGTTTACCCAACTTTACTGTTATGCCCCGGAGATGGTTGTTGACATGAGGAGCAAGATGAGTGTTTGTTGATGGGTTGTCTCGTCTATCAAGTAAAGAGGGCAATACAGCTATGCTGATAGGAGATATGGACATAGCAAGGCTGATAATCCACGTGCAACAGGTTGAGGAGGATAAATGATTAACGTTTCAAGGACACTTCATCCAATTCTAAGTGTCAACGATCCCTAGTCAGTATATAACCCAACTAAATGAGTTGGAGTCGAATCCCACAGGGAGTGGTATGTGTTTAAGATTCAATAGGAAAGTACGAATATGATCAAATCAGTCATAGGAATAGACATTTACGAATAAAAACATAATTCAAATCAGGAGGTGACACAAATGTCAAATAAGGGGGTTTTGGTTTCAATTATCAACTACAACAACAACAAATAATACGGAATAACAATAATGCGATGGGTTCTTGGGATGTAATTTAATTATAGGCTAATGTAGACAAATGGGTATTTGTAACTGTTAGGTAATAGCTGAATATTAGTGAATAAGCTAGACTATAGAGGAGGTAAACTTTCTCTCAAACAATTTACCCCAAATCAAGTCGATTTCTCTCGAACATCGACAAACGTGCAAAAAAAGAACAGCCTACGCCTTAGTATATTCACTCTTTTGAGCTGAATGTGTTGAAAAGGGTTTAGGATTCACTCTCTCGAGTTGAACCCATGACAACCCAATACCCACAGACCATCGATCAATAATCTTGGTTTTAAAACCTCTTTCTCGAGCAAGCCAAAAAATACAAAGGTAGAACTGTATTTGCAACTACAATTCTTTAAATTAAACCACAATTACGAATTGAAATCACTTCTAAACAACATTTAAACTAACAATTAGCAATACCCATAAACTAAATTATCCCATAATTCTATAATCACACTCCAAGATTTGGGTTTTAGCTAGACATTATAAAATTATAAAAATCGTTACCAAATTGAGTTTCCATCAACTGGGTAAGATTGATTTCGTTTTTACAAAGGTCCAAATTGAAGAATCTCAAAGACCCACTTCTAATTTCTCAAAAGTGCAATTCTTCAAAGCTAAGAAAAACTTGTATCAATACTCAGAATTCGATATATTGAAAGTATGATACTTACTAATTGATGAAAAAATCCTAAACTAAATGTTCAAAAACGTATTTATAGTCGCCAAAAATATAATGCAAAGGGCCATTTGGCGCATTAAGTCGGGTTCGCCGATCAACTCGGCGATCCGCCCTTTGGTCAATTCCATCACCTTTTTGCCTTGGCCTTCAACATCCTCTAGGTATGTAACTTTGGGCGATCTAACACTGCATTGCGGAACCACTCGGCGGTTTGCCAACTGCTCATTTCTCTCACCAACTTGATTTTCTTCTTCAGGGCTTGGCACACTGGAACTTTAGGCGGTCAAGGGGTCGTTCGGCGACTCGCCAAGTAGACTTGGCGATCACCAGGCGTACTTTTATTCATTCTTTCATCTCGCTTTATTCCTTTTTGCAAATTAGTGTCCTTGCTTTGTTCCTCGATCGAAATACCTTGAAATCAAAGGTTTTACATCAATTATTGGCACAAAATAAGCATTTGAGGACACTAAATCTATACAAATAAAGCCCTAAATGAGTCCAAATCTAGGACTCATCAACACCCCAACTTAAACTTTTGCTTGTCCTCAAGTAAAACTCAAGTTCAACAGTTCAAAAAGGATGCCTCAAACGGTGCTACACAAGACTCAATCATGAATGCACACAACAAGACTCCACTTACTCATGCAAGGATCAGTTGTGCACTCAAAGATTCAAACTGTGACTCACCATTATCAAATATTCTCAAGTTCACAATACTTGCTTCAAATGCAAGTTCAAGCTCAACAAAGGTACTCAAATGCCCCCACACAAAGAATGATTCCATATTCACACACAATGATTCAACACTTTCTAGTTTCGAAATCATATGCAACTCTCACACTCGAAAAGATGAACACATGCATGACTTCACCCATAGGTTTGTCCTTATTTTCCAGCCAACATTCGTTTTAGCTCACTCAAGATTAAAAAGGTCTTTTCAAGGCTTGTAACGGGGCTGAGTGTAAATGTATGGTCATTTAGGCTCAGTGGCTGCTATTCTCATGAAATATGGTATGAACAACATTTTCTTTCCTTTTCTTCATCATTCTCATTTATGCTCAAATTCACCCCATTATTCACTTTCCACGGAATACCGGACACCCCATTTGTTTGGAAACTTTTACAATTTTATTCCACAACTTTTTTGTTCTTTTTCTTTTTCATTCTTCTTTCCTTTTTTTTTTCTATATGAAGGGGTTCCATCTTTATCAAAGTCATGGATAACAAGGGGGATTTCTTTGCACTTCTTGATTTACCTTTTCTTTTCTCCACACCCCCAACTTAGACTTTTGGCCGAAGTTAGCTATTCAAACAAACCACACTTCATGAAGATTATGAGTGAAGGGAATAAAGAGAGGTCTCATTTGCTCGAGTTTCTTCCAAGAAAAGGATAAGGCTCAAAGAATGTTCAAGCAAAGTTCACACATTCACAAGGTGGGCCACAAAAGAGATATAATGTCAAATTGTTTCACTCTTTAAAATTGTTGCCTAAGATCATTTCAAGATCTTGCGTCACTTAGTCAATCGGACAAACGGGGCAAATTCTAGGTGTCATCACACAAAGTTCACGGTAAGCTCATCACACAAGGCATTGACACCAATATCAAACAAGACTCCACACTTTTGCTAGTGTGTAATGTTCATCACAAGAGACTCAATTTGATAATCGGCTAGTCACAACGAGATGTAAAAAGTTCACATATTGCCTATGCAACTTCATTTGGCCTCATCGTAGCCTCACATTCATTTTTGTTCGATTGAGAGCACTATTTAAGTCATCGGTATTGATCATGACCGATACTCAAATTTGTACAAGAAAAACCACAATTAAATACATAAGAGGTGGCCATTTTTTTCCAAAAGAGTCCAAAAACCATTTGCAATTAACACAAGGAGCCACACACTCAAACATCCACAAAACATTGCTAAAACAAAATTTACAGCACAAAACCCAATATATAAACAAAAGTAATAATCACAAGAGGTAGGTATGGAAATACCTCACCCTACCACAAATAAAAAGCAATTTGTCCTCAAATGCAATAAAGTACTAAAAATCAATAAAAAGTGATTGAGAGGGAGGTTAAGAGGCGTCCTGTCTACATAGTCGCTCCATCTTTTGGGGAATCAGTGCCCATGTAGCAGCAACAATACTAGCATTACTAGGGTCAGCCAAGGAAGTTTGTACTAAAGAGATATGCACAACTGAATACCATGGCCTCCTCAATCTCTGTAAGGCTCTCATAAGAAGCCTCATCATCAACACCCAACTGCTCCTCATCGGTCTTAGCCTCAGAATCTGCAGCAGCTACCTCCTTAGTTCAAACTTTATCTCCGGTGGTAGCTAGAGGCATATGTGGATCAACTGGCATATCAGGGATCTCCACTATCCCAAAAATCATCGACACATCGGTCGACTTCAGCTAGTCCACATCTCTACTCAGCTCAGCAATAGTGGCCTTAAGAGTCGTCACTTCCTCAGTAGCCTCTTGTCCACGCTCATACACCGCTATCCTTACCGCAAGGGAATAAATAGTAGAACTCAAATATGTCACAACATCGGCAAGGGATCTCTCGATCATGCCAGGAATGGTGGCTTCAAGTTTGAAAGCGCATCTATCCGTAGCATGGGCTAACTACCCCATCCGTAGTAGTGCCGCCTGGGTGAGCGGGGGCCGGCCAGCAGTAGCAGTAGTCGACCTAGGAGGCAAGGGGACTACAGAGGAACTGGGAGTAACATATGGGACATCACTAGATGTATCTGAAGGCCTAGGGACCGGAGTAGGCGATACTGCCTCTGCAGGTAGTGCCTGAGTATCAACAACCGGGGAAGAGTCCACCGCGGCTGCCTTCTTCTTTTCTGCCTCATCCTTCAAATACTCACCTCAATCCTCCTGAAGTCTGTACAGGATGTGGGAGTCACTTCCACATCTTCTTCTCATCTCTAGGCATTCGAGCTTGCCTGTACAGCTCAGTAATCAACATCGGAAAGGGAAGGGAAGTTTGGCGCTTATTGGCCCTCATGACCATCTCCTGTGTAATAATCATCCCAAGGTTCAACCTTGTTCCATCAATGATGCAACCAAGATAGGCTGCTTTGGCATGGCAGAGAATTGACTCGTTCTGGAATGACATGATGGTACTGCTAATGAAGCTAAACCATAACCTTGCTGCTATATTTAGGTCATTCTTCTCAATGGGTGCTCTAACCTCGAGCCACTTGGGAGTACCATATGATATCAGAGAAGCCAACCACTTATTCATGTTTTCTAACGTCTTTGTCGTGATATTATATTGGCATTCATCCTCAATTTATGCTGAATCCCCCAGGACTGCATTGATAGCATCACTATCACATTTCACCTTTTAACTCATGACAACAACATAGTAAACCGACTTGAATTTGGCTGCCAGATTCTTCCCTTGTGGAACCAGGAATCCGTAAGTAGTGTAGAACTCCCGGACCTAATTTGAACATAAGACCCTCGGGGTTGGGTGAACATCTGGAACTTGTGGGACCTCAAACAACTCATGATCTCCGTATACTTGTCTATGATGCCATCAATAGACAACCTCTTCTCCTCTATAATGGTCTTCAGCCCCTCAGTCTTCAGTCTGTTCATAGACTGTGGAGGAGGACTTTGTACCGGTGGTGCTAGGACCACAACCTGGGTTGGAGTAGAAGAAATAGTGGTGGCCTGGGGAGTCCTGATCCTAGACGGATCATTCATCCTCCTTGATTGTAGCTCATCCCTTTGTGCTGCTAGTAGCTCATCATCCCCAAGCTCAAAATTGGTAGCCCGAGGATCTTGGTGCTCACCCTCACTTTTAGAAGTGGTGAGGTGAGTGGCATATATCTCATCACTATCTGAGCTAGTCTCCGGTGATGCAGGACCCGGTGCTTTGCCTTTCCCTTTTCCCTTCCCACCTGTGGTGGGAAGTTTGGTAGACTTAGCCTTGGATGCAGTTGCATCCTCGTTGATTTTGATTCCCTTGGCTCTCTTGCGGGGAAGCATGTCTCTACCAACCATTTTTGGTCTAGCCATATCTGTAAACACATTATAGAAAGTAAGGAATAGTTCAAACAAAGTTGTAGAAAAACAACTGCAGACAGACTTGCCGAACCGATCGGTGAGTCGCCGAATCACTTTGGCGATCAAAGTCGGGCTTGCCGAAAGGATTGGCTTAAAAAATCTCAAAAAAATTGGCATGTCGGCGATGGGAGGGGCCTTTCGGCGAGCACAGACTATCCCGCGGAAAGTTATAGTGCATTTTAGGGGTTAGGGGCGCAGAAAGGACTATCCAAGAAAACTTTTAGCGAGTCGTCGAGTGCACTCGGCGAACTCATGCTTCTCGCCAAAAATTATAGAATCAAAAGCCTTAAAAACCAAGAAATTAAAGGTGAGCAAGTGGGATTCGGCGAACCGCTGAGTGGTTCGACGAGCTCGACCCAGCTCGCCAAACTACTCAACGTGCCTACTCTCTACCCCAACTTCCAAAATTAACCCTGCAGCCCTCAAAACAAAATCAAAGCACACACTAGCTCAATTAAACTAAGACCCATGCCTCCGGGATACTCACACTTCTCCCGGTTTGGCTAAATTTATCCATTTGACGACTTTACCCTTTAAGAATGACGTCAACCTCTCCATCATTGGGCAAAGCAGTTCATTTGGCACAAATGTGGGTTACTTAGACTTCACCCGACTAGACCCAACAACAAACTAAACACAACCCACCAAGATTTTTCTCAATTTTAAGCATGAAATTTTGGGAAATCAACAATTAGGCAATATAGGCAAGACTACGAATTCAAAACAGGCATAAAAGAACACATTTACATATCAGAGAGGCGCGACACATATCACTAAGATAAAAACAATTGCAAATGAGTAAAATCGCTAATTAAGAGTTCTGGGTTTGGAAAAACCAACCTTTAATGTCGAATAAATAAGTTGAAATGCTAGGTGACAAAGATATCCAACTCCAAACACATAATTGACGACTAAAAAGTAGTAAAAACACAAAAATATGGGAAAATATAGTGCGGGTGTGATTTTCAAAGGTTAAAAAGTGAGGGAATGTGAACGAGTTTGAACTTTGAACCTTTGGCCTTTAAAACCGTACAGTTTTCGCCTTTTGGCGACATTAGTTTTACTCGCCGACCCACTCGATGACACGCCGAGTGGGCACTTACCTCACCAAGTTTTACAGGACCTCCAGTTAATGTGGGGGTCCAAACGGCGGACAATGTCATGATTGCCGACCCGTTCGGCAACACGCCGATTTGCTCCTGGGCCCGCTGAATTTTACAAACTCCAACCTCAGAATTTCTTGCATCCAACAGTGGTCAAAGTCGGACTCGCCCGATGATCACTTTTCATACACATTTTACTCTTCCACCTGCAAAATCAACACACAATTATTTCACAAACAAAAAGAAAGCAAATAAAACTTGGGTTGCCTCCCAAGCAGCGCCTTAGTTAATGTCGTGGCACGAGACAAGTCCTCACTCAAAATTCATTCTTGGGGTTTTCCATAGTGTCACTAGGCAACCCCCCCTGTTGTCTTAGGGTTAAATGAGACGAAATATGACCTATCTGGGTCTCCAACTGTTTGACAGAGATGGAATGAGAGGAAGCCGTTTGACTAAGGGTCGACATATCTTCCTTATCTCTTTCAAAATTTTATCAGACCCCTCAACCTTGTTAAGAATATGAGACATCATATCCTCAAACCGTCCACCCTTAGAATCCTTTGGCTTCTGAAACTCATGAGGAGGAATGTACATGTCCTTCTCCCTATCCCTTTCCTTCCAAGTGGGGTTACGATCCCTCCACTTTCTATCATGATCTTTACAGCCTTCATCCATGTTCCAATCTTGGTTACCACCATGCCTCGGGTAGTTTGAACGATAACTGATGTGCCGCAAAATCGTGGCACATTTGATGCTTAATAACTATGAACTAATACTGGAATTAAGTGATATTTTGGGATTATTTGATGGGTTTGTTAAATGTGTAGGCAGAATCTGGTTTGTACAGAAAAAGAAGCAGAACTGATGTTGGCCCAAGTGAAGTTAACGGCCAACTTCATGAACCGTTAACTTCGTTACGGTCCGTGGTTGAGCTCGTGAAAGTGGGCCAGAACTGGGCCTTGAGAAGATGAAGAGCAAGAATCAAAGAGAAGATCACGGAGGGTCATACGGCCCGTTGTTATTACCACGAACCGTGGTACCTACCGTGAAGCTGAACCAGTATAAAAGCAAGAAAGAGTTGAAAGAAGGTTGAAACTAAAGTGAAGACCACGAGTGACTTCACGGGCTGTGGTATTCACTACGAACCGTGGTGTCTCTCGTGGTACATTTTCCAGTGACCAAGTTTGAAGACCTACTATGGGAAAGCTCCAAGGCATGACCACGGAGGGCTTCACGGTTCGTGAATCCCTTGACGGGTCGTGGTAGTGGTCGTGACAAGGCCCGACAACTCAGTCCTAACTTGATTAGGACTCATTTTAAACATTTTATTTTGAATTACTTTAGGTTTTTTTCGGGGATACGAGGGGATTATTTGACGCTTCACAACGGGGAACGGAGAAAAACTTGAGTTTTAGATTTTGGATTTAGATTTTTGTCATCGGTGGGACGTTGTTCATTTTGATCTTGAGATTATCAAGTGGTTGTTGATTTACCGATTATTTTTGTAAGTAATTCTTAATATGTTTTCATTATCTATTATTGATTCTTTGCATAAGAACATGAGTGGATAAACGTCACGACTGGGTGTGTGGGATCTATGATGATATTCTTGTTGCGATTCCGTAAAATGAGTAAAAGGCAATCTTTGTTTACAACTTAAAGTTTACAGCTTTCATTATCATTTTAGTCTATTGAGTGCACGCTTTAGACATGCCTGTATCTGGTGTTTGTTCGAGAGAAAAGCATCAGTTGGGAAAAAGCTAAACTAAGTTTATGAATTGGAGTTAAAGTTGGATTTTGAGAGAAGGAATCTTTAACACCATATCAAATTAAGCGAAGTCCAATATCGATAACATTTTAAGTTCGAGAGAATTAGAGTGAATATTTTCTAATTAGGCTGAGAAGCGTTAGATTTATTTAATTCGCAAAGAGTCGGTAAACATTGATTTACTTGACACTCAATTTACGGAAGAACGTTATAATCGATGTCATAGTGAACACAAAACCTGGTTTCTTTAAATTAATTGAATCAACTTACAACGAGATCTTTTATGAATCGTGTAACTAAGTTTTAAAAGGAAGTACTTGCTGATAGAATACTTTTCAATTAAACCCAATTTTTACTTTCCTTGTTAATTGTTTAGGAAATAGTAACGATAATTGAGTAAATGCGATAGTGAAACTTTATCTGTAAAGAAATTCTCT
>JAJOOO010080588.1:0-11067 GCA_029582685.1 Solanum piurae
TATTTATGTTTAATTAACTTCATTTATTATTCTTTGAAATAATAATTTCATTAATATTATTATTAATAAAAAACAAAAACTTGTATATCTTGGTCATGTAATTTGATTAATTTCATTTTATTACTCTTAAAATAATAAATTCATTAATTTGATGTATCTATTATCAATAGATGATGTATCGTACAAACTAAACACTTAGATACATGAGTATCATACAAGTACATTCATATGTATCATAGAAGTATCTAGTATTAACTTCATGTCACGATTCGAGCCTACACCCTGGACGTGGCCGACACTCGAGAATCATTGATGGTCCCCAAGCGAACCCTCATCCTGGTAGACTTCAAGCGGAAGACTAACTCAAGCATACAAAGCTTAAAAATTGAATAAAATTCATGAAACTTAAACACAAGCTTTAACTCAAAAGAAAACTGAATAAAAATAAATTATTCAACTCGCCATAAAATAGGCAACTTAAGCCTTTAAAACATTTGATAAAATAAATGAATAATGCAGACTTCTCAAATGTTTTAAAGACTTAAGTTGCCTATTTTATGGCGAGTTGAATAATTTATTTTTATTCAGTTTTCTTTTGAGTTAAAGCTTGTGTTTAAGTTTAATGAATTTTATTCAATTTTTACGATTTGTATGCTTAAGTTAGCCTTTCGCTTGAAGTCAGCCAAGATGAGGGTTCGCTTGGGGACCAACAATGGTTCTCGAGTGCCGGCCATGTCCAGGGTCTAGGCTCGGGTGGTGACAAACTTGGTATCAAAGCACAAAGTTTAAGTGTCCTAGGGTGTTTATGAAGCCGTGTCAGTAGGTTCTCATTTATGGTTGTGCGGGCCCCACTTATATAAATGAGGGACTACAAACATTTAAGAAAAGTTTCCCTTATTTCGTACTCTTAATCGTGCAACAGAGCTATGTCATAGAGACTTATTTTAACTCATGCGTTTCTCAGAATTCATTCGACTACCCGTCATACTTGAGGTGGTTGAAAAACAGAGATAGTTTTTTATCGATGAGTTGTTCTTAGCAAGAGTTTTGAGGAAGTCATGAGACTCCAGAGGGGATTGAGAGAAGCCCCAGAGTAAGTTAAGTGTTCAGTTTCAGAGGAATGCACCCATAATTATATGAATCGTGCATTTGAGCTAAAAGTGAGTTGTACTATTTTTCTTAAGCCTTGTTTCAGCTGAGATCCTTTTTAAGAAGTATGTTTAGAGCTTAGGGTGTGATTTTCACCCAAAAAGGTAGCATGAGTTATGAGATCATGAGCAGTAGTAGTGAAAGAGCCCAGAGTTAGAGGAAAGTATGCAGAGGTTTAGTAATCTTAGAAAGGGAGATAGTGATGAGACAAACTATGTTACTATAGTCAAGTACCTAGTAAGTTAGTAATGATGAGTTTTCCCTTATGGGTAGATGAAGAAGTGATGAGTTGTAAATATTCCATCATAGGAGGTAGAATGTGTTATAGCTAGAAAGGAGTTTGTGATGAAGTGTCATTGTGTAGGTAATGACCAGGTGTAAGTGTTGAATAGAAGAGCAAGACTATTCATGAGGTGATAGATCTAAGCTAGGCTTATGATTTTGAGGGATAGCCCATAATATTCAAAGTGTTATAGAACTAATTAGGCATTGATGTATAGTGAATGAGTGAATAGTACTCAAGTTGTGAAGGGAAATGTGATAGTAAATTGTAAGTATGAATACTAAGAGGTGAGGGTTGACCATTTGTCATAAGGTCCTAGTGGACGAGTGTTTCTGAATTTGTATCTAGTAGTTGTAAGTTAGTATAGTAAGCGAGCAATAATATTGATATTTAGGTTTAGTCATAAACATTAAGCTTGAATTTGAGATGAGTGTCATGATCAAAAGAATGGGAACACGAGGGTGATAATGTTAGTCTAGATATTTGATTTGGAAGACTTGACATAGAGTAAGTGAGGAATTGAGATGTTAGCTGGAATAGATATGAGTGGTACAAGTGAGAGACCCTAACTTGTAGATAAGGGTAGTGAAGTATGGCTAACTCACAAGAGTAATAAGAGCGTTAAGAGGTGTACCGAGAGGGTATGTAACCAGAAGAGATTAAGGGAAACACCTTAAAAAGAGGTCTTAGTACTACTTATTGGTAGGCATGAGATAAACTTCTCCCAAGTGTTAGATTAAAATAAGAGGTAGACCATTTAGAGATGATGGAATATGTCCATAGCTTTCAAGTGTAAGCTTTAGACCTAAGGGGGAGATGACAAGATGAGAAATCGAGTCAAGTGTTTGAGATTAAGATGGTAATGAATTCCAAAGAGTTTGGGGGATATCTTGTTAGAGGTCCTTTTAGTAATTAAGTGATATTAGAAAGACGAGGTTGATGATCCTATCGTGATAATGATGGTGTGATAATTCTATCTAAAGTTATTAATGAGGAGGAAGAAGAATATGAGGTTTTGCTATGAGAAATTGTTAAATGAGAGCCCTTAGTTGGTTCTGAATGAGTTAGTTAGAAGGAGTCCATGGAGTTGTTAGAATAATAAGCTTGAATGTGGTGTTAAAGAGTAATAGTCTTGGGAGAAAATTCCCTATAGAGAAGTATATAATCTGAACCTAAGAATTTAGGTTAAGCTTGAATATAGTGAGAGCATACCATTAGACTCAAACCTAAGTAAGAGTAACCCCATTTCATACCCAGTCCCGTCGTCATTCGAGGACGAATGATCCCAAGGGGGAGATATTGTAACACCCCAGAAAATTTTGAGCTAAGCCTCGAACCGTTCTTCGTAGTGAGTGAGATTTTACCAAGGAATTAAAAATTTCTTAAGTGTTAAGGTCACTAGATGTAGCACCTTGAGTTCCAAAAAGACTTAAATTGGAAATAGCAAAATCTGAAATTTTGCAAGTAGAGCTAAGTATGAGCTTTGGGTCGACTTTAAACGACCATAACTTCTATCTCAGGATAAGTTAGGTGTTCTATCAGATACCGTAGGAAATATCTTTGAATTATATTTCTAATGCCACCGAGTTTGCTCAGTTTCGACATCGTATGAGGGAGTTAAGTCAATTCAAAGTTGAGCTGTCTAGATAAGAAAAGTCAAAACCAGATTTTAGAGAGGTATTTTGGTCTATTCCTTACCCAATCAGATTTTATTCATTTTTAGTAATATTTTAGGGGTCTAATATGATTAGGTTCAGTTTTATAATCCTAGTTTACACCTAGGGTTTTAGTTGAGAGTTCAAGAAGAGAAAAGAAGAAGAGAGAAGAGGAGAAAAGAGAAATGATCGAATCATTCGTCGAAATTCTTGAGAGTTGTTGCGGATTTTCGCCATGGGTTTGATCCTTAAGAGGTATGTAAGCTTCCATAGTGTTGGGTTAGTTCATCCACACGCCAAACGTGTTATTTTCAGCGTAATTTCATTCTCAAAAGTTGAAGGATTTAAGTTCTTGATAGGTGTTCTTGAAGTTCATTCTAAATCTTGTTTTGTTATGGGTTTGATGATTTCTTGAGATGAAAGTGATTGTTTTGAGTGGATTAGTGTGTACTTAGGTTGGGTAATTGAATCTAAGGAAAACTTGAGAGAAGAAATCGATTAAAAGCGATTTAAGGTCAGAAAACGAGAGGAAAAGTTTGTCAGTTTTGCCTGGAGAAATGCTGGCGCGACGCACCCCCATTGCGCTAGGAAGGCTGGGGTGACGCGCCAGCAGTGCTCTAGAAACGAGCCCCAGTAGATTGGGTCTTTACGCGGCGCGCCAGGGACGCAGTCGGATCGGCTTTTTTCACCAATTTTTCGTCATTTAGCCTATCTAAGATATTCTAAAGTGTCCTAACATTTCCCATTGATTCTAACTACTCTAAATGACTTCTAAACACCTAGAAATCATCCATAAAAATGAATCATAACCTTGAATCCATAAATCCAAATTCAAGGTTGAGTTGAGAGTTAAGCCTTGAGAGTTCTTCTGAACATTTGAGATAGTCCCTTTGAGTTTTCTTTGAAGAGCCTTCTACAAATTTAAATATATTGTTTCAAGGCTCGAGTAAGTGAGTAAGAGGATGAGGAAAATGTGTTCATGAGTCTACTTTGTCATCATGAGATCTTTCATAGCATGAACCATAACTCTTGAATTCATAATTCACATTCAAGAGAGAGTCAAGAGTAGAGTTCCAGAAAGTTTTGAGTTCAATTGTGAATCCTTTGAGATCCATAATCGATTTGAGTTAAATTTTGAGAAAGTAAGTATAAGACTGAAAAGAGTTGTACATGAGTTCGTTATTGATATTTTGACCCTTGAGTCGAGTCGTTCATGCCCATAAACTCCGCATGAACGTTGTAAGTTGAGTATCCTTCAGAGAAGTGGCATCTTCAAGTTCTAAGCCTTTAAGTGTTGAGTATCCTTCAGAGAAGTGGTATCTTCAAGTTCTAAGCCTTTAAGTGTTGAGTTCCTAATACCTTTTGAGAAGTATCTTTGAGTCATTGAGTTGAGTAGTTCATGCTCATAATTTCGCATGTACTTTGAGTTGAGCATTCTTGAATGAGTAGTATCATTGAAGTTCTTGAGTTCCAAGTATTTGAGTTCTATCTATGGTTATTGAAACCTTGCATTGAGTAGTTCATGTCCATAATTCGGCATGAATCATATTTTAAGAAGTCTTTTACAAACGTTTTAACTTTGTTTTAAGACTTAAGTTTTGAGTTTAGTAAAGAGTAAAGTTGAAGTTGTTTTCTTCAAAAAGTATATGGAGACTAAGTGTTTCCAAAGAGATTTAAAATGTTTTCACATTTAAATAAGAACGGAAACTGAGATTTCCAAAGAGCCTTCGGGCTAGTTTTCAGAAAAGAGTAATCACTTTCTAAATGAAGAAAGAGAGGAAACTGAAATTTCCAAGATAGCCTTTGAGATAAGTTTTTGAGCACTAATCTCAAATCACAGAAGAAGTTTTTTTTATTTTTTATAAAAACATAAGAGCTAGTATATTTTGGGAGTAATATTGAGCACCAAATTGGGGGCGAGTATGAGTTCAGATAACTCACGTCTCCATAAAACCATGTAGCCACCATGGGTAGAAAAAGATCATGCTTTTTAGATGAACCCTTTTCACAATAGACTAGTGGATCCACTTAGTAGTTCAGGTCATATGCTGATGGCAAGGTATATGATGGTCCTTAGCAGCGTGAGGTAAAGTGTTGTATCGTCGCTATAGCTCTTAAGTGATGGTTGTCGGTTAGAGAAACTCCCACATAAATTATTTTACTTTATTATATGAGTAAAATTAAGTTTGTTATTGCATTTTGTTTAACAGACTAAGTTGTTTTCCACTGTTTTAAAAGCTTTCATTATATTGCATGTGTATTGTTGCTTTATATTGAGCTGAGTATCCAGAGTAAAGTATCCAGAGTTGAGTACCCAGAGTCGAATATCATATCTTTGAGTTGAATATCATATTCTTGAGTTGAGTATCTAATCTCTGAGTTGAGTATCTTATCCTTGAGTACTTCTGAGTTGAGTAAGTTTGAGTAGTTTGGAGTATTTCTTGAGTTGAGTATGATTGAAAAGAGGCAAGTACGTTTCCTTTTTTATCAAATTTCAAGCTTATGTTATGTTTAAAATTCCTCTTACATGTTCGTACATTCCACGTACTGAGCCATTTGGCCTGCATCTTTTCATGATGCAGACACAAGTATTCAGGATCATCAGTAGGAGCTTCGTTGATACATTTGAGAGTTCGAGTTAGCTATGGTGAGCCTTCTTGCTTCCGGAGGATTTCATTTACCTTTCAGTTATATCAGTTGTTAGGATGTCGTGGGTCTTGTCCCGACTTCCATCTTTATCAGTTAGATGCTTCATAGATAGTCAGTATAGTTGAGAAGTTTGCATTATTCATTTATTTTATCAAATGTTTTAAAGACTTAAGTTGCCTATTTTATGGCGAGTTGAATAATTTATTTTTATTCAATTTTCTTTTGAGTTAAAGCTTGTGTTTAAGTTTCATGAATTTTATTCAATTTTTAAGCTTTGTATGCTTGAGTTAGTCTTCCGCTTGAAGTCTACCAGGATGAGGGTTCGCTTGGGGACCATCAATGATTCTCGAGTGTCGGCCACGTCCAGGGTGTAGGCTCGAATCGTGACATGAAGTTAATACTAGATACTTCTATGATACATATGAATGTACTTGTATGATACTCATGTATCTAAGTGTTTAGTTTGTACGATACATCATCTATTGATAATAGATACATCAAATTAATGAATTTATTATTTTAAGAGTAATAAAATGAAATTAATCAAATTACATGACCAAGATATACAAGTTTTTGTTTTTTATTAATAATAATATTAATGAAATTATTATTTCAAAGAATAATAAATAAAGTTAATTAAACATAAATACACTCCTTGATTTCCACCGTATATTAAAAGATTTGATTAATTTAATTTCTAGAATTAATTGTTCATGGATTGTAAAAATCATTAATTACTCCTCTAATTAAGGAAATCAGTTACAACCAATTAATTTAAACAAATAAAATACGTATCTCGATTTTGAAATTCGGCAGATACATGTATCTCGCAGATTCAAACTCATGTATCTTGAGCATAAAATATGGTAGAGGAAGTAATATTTAAAACTATCGAAAATCTTAGTAATTAAGACCTAAACTAGTGGGATTTATGTAGTTTGCCCACATTTAAATCCATACAAAATTTCAATACAAGAATGACAAATATTATTGGGCTTTAGCCCATACAACAAATAATTTGAAACATAAACTCAAAATAAAATTTTCAAATTAAAAATAAAAATAAAAATGAGGGGTACCAACTTTTGTACCATTTGTATTTGGTCATTATAATGAATTTTTAATTGTTCTTGGAAATGAAACTTTCATTAATGGTCATTAATTAACAGAGGAGATGACCTCGAAATTTTAACTAATAAAAAAAATTATTTCCTGTTTATTGACAGCTTACAGCCTGCAGATTAAAGACCCATTGATTTGTTCATTTTCTGGGATCAACATTCAAATTATCTATTTTTAATGGTTTTAACTTTAAATTTTAATCAAATTGTGGTTTGTTTTTTCTCAGGTTCGAAATCTCTGCATGCTTGTTATCCATACATATTTTTTGAAGTTAAATATAGGTCGAAACTCAAAATTTACTCATATAAAATATCACGCAACCAATTCACTAAAATATGGGCAGGTTAACAAAATATAGAAATATTTATAGTATAGAATTTATATTAATATAGAGATTAATAATGTAAGAATTATAACGAAAAATAGTAGTGTTTGTTTTTTTATACTAAAATATAATATAAAAAGTGAAATTTAAAATGTGAGTTTATTTTTAAATTTAAAAGAGCGTTAATGATAATAAAAACAGAAGATAAATATGTTGGAGTCTCACATCGTTTGTAGGAAGAAAACACATATTTTTTATATGCTTCTGGATAATTCTCTGTTTTTGAGATAGCTTTTGAGATTAAGTTAAGTTTAATATCGATCTATAGTGAAATCTCACTAAATTAATACTGGATTAATTAATAATTTCTCTAAGATAATAATTTCTTTCGGTCCCGACTTGGGCCAATGAAAAAATCACTCATTTCAATAAGATAATAAGATAATATATTTTCAGAAGACCTCTATATAAATATATGGTCCCATTAATATTATAAATTAATAATTCTTTAAAAGTACCAATATATTTAAGAAATTTAGTGAAATGTGATTCTATTATGTTCTGTTTTTTGTTAAAATTTAAATCAAGTTGATGCTCATCTCTAACTTTTCTTACTGCATCCAAAAGTTTTGGTGTTGTCTTTTCTAATTGCACCATAAAATTGTGAAGAGTTCTAAATGCAAATGTTTCCTTACGCGTAACTGGTTCCAAATGTATAGTATCATCAACATTCTTTTTCTAATGATATCCACAATTTGTTCTGAGCACTGGACCTCTGAACATGTATCATTTTCACCCATCCTATAGATTATAAACGTCCATTTTATTGCAGTAACCGAGCTCATTAATCATGAACTCAAGTTCATGAATGACGTTTTCACAAGTGGGCTCTTTTAAATTCTTAGAGATTTCATCCCTGAACAATTTTTCGGTGTCGAAACACTCTTTAAATTAATAAGTATTAATTTATCAATTAAATAATACATCTATAAAATAATAATATTTCACGATTCCGCCTATATTAATTTAGAAAGGTTTTACTGTATTTCTTTTATCATGGTATCAAAACCTGACTCATTCTAGTTCATTATTTTCAAGGTTGGACCCCGTCTTATATTGTCAATACTCTAGATGTTTAATCTTAAACTTGTCAGGATTACTTTTGAAATTGAGCTAGATTGGAGATCTATTTCTTTATCAAAATAAGTAATTTATTTTTTGATGTTTTATTTCGTGTATTAATTAATATACTTTAGTGTTATTCTATATTATATTAGCTAAGTACAAAATAATACCTTTGGGATTTGATTTGTGTAGTGTTTTGTTGCGATTATTTATTTCGGTTATAATTTCAAGATTATAATCCTAAAATAATCTTAAATTAACTCAAAAATCCTAATTGATAATAACTAAATTATACTAAAATTATATATGCACGATTCAAATTTTATGTACCATAATATTTTATCCAATATATCAAATTAATCAAATATTTTTCAATTTCACAAATTTTAAAAACTATTTTAATTAGATATATAGATTGTACTTATTTTTTACAGCCACAAAATTAATTAAATTTTCTCGAATAACAATACAAGCAAAGACAAAGATAGATATATCTTGTCTTGAAATAAGACAAAAACATACTGCATAGCTTATGTAGAAATGCTTCTATGAAACCCCACAAATAATTTTGGAAAAAATTAAAATGAAATCAATATGTCATATATATATATATATATATATATATAATTTAACTTAGCATTAATTATTTATTCTTTTCATTTTATTTTAATAGTCGTTTTAGCTAAAAGAAAATTCTCAAAATGAACTATGCCCTTAATGTCTGATAGTTAGAGTCAGATCCTCCACTTTGAACTAACTTTTGTAGTTGAATCAAATTCAAATTTCATTTATCATGATATCAGAATCAAATCATTCGATATTACGAAGTGAACACAACACCTTGGACTAGACCGTGTTCGAACGTGCGGAAAGGGGGGGGAGGGATAATGACGACTATATGATATATCAGTGATGGATGAAGTCCTCGACTTACTTAATTTATATGATTCGAATAATTTTTAAAATTGAGTTAGACCCTACATTTATTTATCATTGATTAACGTGAAACTACCATATAAAAAAATGGTTAATAGCACAAAGTTTAATTAGAAGGTTCGCCACTCAGAAAAAGAATCTTGGCTCTGAGATTAAGGCCATCATTTAATTATATTAGCAATAATATACTTTTTTTAAGTATATATAATATAGTTCTTTTTTTGTAACGTTAAGTTGGATAGTTGACAATAATTAATTTTTGGTATTTTCTTTATTTATTATTATTTATTTTTATATTGCTATATAAAGTACTCGATTTTTGGGAGAGAGAGCATAAATAGTGGAGTATATTATGCTAAGTTGTTTCCAAAAAAATTTGCTGGTTTTGTGGTCCTTTTTAGATTTTTATTTATGAAAAATCGTGTAAAATATTATTATTTATTATTCACTCTTCTATTCCTTTCTTATTCTGAATTAATTTGGTTTTTCATTATTGGCCGATCAATATTTAAATGTTGAAGACAACCACATACTTTTATCAAGGAAAAAACAAATAAAAAATACCAAAATTCATGATTAATTCTATTTAGCGATAGATTATAAAAAAAGTAATTATTTTCGAGCAATTGAATGTAGAAGGTAGTTTATGGATTTATTCAAATTTAGTAGTATTGACTTTGATATATTACTTTTATATGTATATGTAAAGTGATAAATAAATATAAATAATAAATTTCTAATTCAGAAATATCAAATGAGCTGTAGTAGAATTGCATACTTGAACCTATATATTAAAAGACTGAATCCACCTATGCTATTTCATATATTGGATGATAGTTCACACGAAAAATAATTTTCATTTATAACACACAAATCATGTGTATATAACTACAAAAAATTGAAATTAATTATAAAATTCATCGCTAATATAATCTACCACTAAATAGTTCGTTGCTAACTAATATTTTTTAATAATCCCCATATTGATGAATTTTTGTTGTTAAGCTACACAAATTGTTCATCAGACATGCATATAGTTTCACAAAATGTTGAAAAACAATTTCCATTATAAACTCATGCAATGAAGGGGAGGAGCCACAATTTCCATTTTATATCTGTATATATAATAGATATTGAATTTTTATGTACTTTTTTTTAAATATATATTTTAAAATTCCTTAATAAAAATTCTGACTCTACCAACTGAACATATGCACATATAATTAAAAAAAACGGAAAAGGGCCAAAAATACCCTTGACTATTTAAAAAGGTCTAAAAATACCTCTCATCCATCTATTGGGCTAAAAACACCCCTCCATCCACCTTTTTGGTCCATCTCTACCCTTAAAACTAACAACCACTTTTTAAAAATTTATTATTATTATTATTATTAGGATAAACTACCTTATTAGACATACATCACTACTACATATACTAATATTATCTTTACTTTTACACAATTACATATATTACCACTTTTAGTATTTTATACCATATATTAATATTTTATTTGAAGATACAAATACTCACATCCCTTAAAACTAGGATTGATTAATTATCTGTTTAGCTAACTCTTTCAGTCCAAATCAACCACTATCTCTTAATTCTCCCCTCCCATATTTATCACTCAATTATGTCTCCTCCTTTATGATTCAAGAATTTCACCGTACAATTTCATTCCAACAATAGCTAATCTACTCTCTTCTTCTCAATATATCATCACCATGGCCGACAAATTCTCATGAACCCAAATATTATTCTGTATTGATCATTTATAACGAGATCAAATCAAAGTAATTGCTACAGAGAAAACTTTCAATTC
>JAJOOO010080592.1:0-18258 GCA_029582685.1 Solanum piurae
CCCAAATCGATTCTAATTGCTAAGAAAATCTTTATTGCGTTAGTTTTCTACTTCATATATTTGAAGTATTGCTATCATATTTGGTGGTAGGTGATCTATAAGTATCTTATATCTTTAATTATACATTTTAAATTTTAAATATTTGAGATAAGATTACTTAGATAGAGAGCACTTGACCCCTAAAGTGGAACATTCCTGTTAGTAGAGTTGGGACGTCGAATTTATCTTGAATCTAATATTTTTTATGTGAAGCAAAAACTTTATAAATAAGAATTTATTAAAATTGCAACAAATGATATATCTAAATTCATAACTTTAAAAATACAATTAGCTCAATGCTAAGATCCTTGACCATTCAACTCATAAAGTTAAAATCTCAAATTTATCTCTATTTGTTGTGTTAATTTGCATCAATTCATATTAATGGTTAATCATTTGCTTAAATGTGTTCATAGAACACATCAAAGTAACCAAAGTCGCTTACGTATATGCACTTACAAATTAACCAATCTAAAAACAGATTTGATAGTAATTATCAAACAACACTAAGGGCTCATTTGGATATGTGATATAGAATCATAATTTCAAATCAAATTAATTTGAAATTGAAATTTTGTTTGGATATGTAATTTGAATTTCTCATAATGTAATTCTTTTTCTTGTATACAATTCAACAAAAGAAAATGTGCCCAAATTAATTTATTGTATTCTGTAATTAAAAATTATAACTTGTATGCAAAAATAATAGATTCATGCATTATAAATTAGCATCTTAAACACAGTATTTATGTGATTTTTTTGACAGGAAAACATAGACTTCACAGTAGATGTAATATATCAATTTATCTTTTGGAGAAGTGAAGAGATAATAGTGATACTAAACTACTCCCTCCGTCCCATTTTATACGTCACCTTTTTACTTTGCAATTGCCTTAAGAAATAATGTAACTTTACCCTTCTACCCTTATTTAATGTTTTTTTAAGTCAACTTTATTAATAAATGACAAGATTAATTAACTATTCTATCAAAGGTATAATAGGCAAAATATGGTAATTTAAGCATAAATTTTATAAAATGACAAGTATTGTGATTCAACTATTAATAGAAAGGAATAACATATAAAATGAGACGGAGGGAGTAAAATGTAAAGGCTAGATGAGGAATGAAACAGCAAAATTTGGTTTCCAAGTTACAAGCAAAGCAACCAACAAAACCATTAAATAATATGCCTTTTCAAGGGTTAGCTCATCATTAAATGTTCCCATGTTGAGAGCTCTAATTAACCACACTAGACTTTGATAAAACCCAAAAATTGAAAAAGAAAACACTTAAAAGAAATAAATCCCACAAAGAGACGTGTACAGTCAAAACACAAGCCTTCTGACATGTTGGATGGTAGACCATTGAAAAACCCCAGCAAAGGAAGATTAATCCCAATTATCAGATTCTAGTCTCCAGTGCTAATATTATCTTCTTCCTTGAACCCTGAAACAACCAGAACGGAATAAAGCTTTCAATCAGCACTTAATAGATGTGTGTGTGTGAAGTACCACAAATATCATTTTAAATGACTTTTTTATTTTCTCTCGTTATAAAACAATGAACTTTTACATCAAGTGAATCGATCCAAGACAAGTCATTAAGATAAAATGGGGATGCTATGAAGAAATAGTTTCCAAAATGAGAAATGTGTAATCTTTTCTAGAGAAGACTAAAAGGTAGTATCACATAAAATTGGACAAAGTGAGTAAACTAAAAAACAAAGAAATAAACATAATAAATGGTTACAGAGATTTTTCACTGAAAGTCCAAGCTATCACCACGTGGTCAGGGTTGACTCTGAAATGCAAATTCAAAGATGTGCTACTCAAAAATCCTTTGGCCTAACCCTTGAAAAGCCTAATTTCTCGAGGTCGACGCCAATAAAGTGGATGAAAACCAAGGGAGACATGTATAAAGGAATATGATGTATTGCTTCCTTTATGTGCAAACTCCATGAGATACAAAGAGTACTAGGTCGTCAGTCCATATTACTCTTTCCAAACTATGATAGGCTTTTATTTTTTCTTTTAATCTTCTTTTTGCTCCAAACAAAAAAACACTACGTCAATCCCTAGGAAATAGACCACATTAAATTTCAGCTTGAGGAAGCCACCTGCATAAAACCACCTTATCAAGGAAATAAGGGGGAAATGTGGAGGGATAGAAACGGAAGAAGATACTCTTCTAAAAAATCACCTGAAATAAGCCAAACTTAAGGTAAAAGGTTCTCTGGAGAAGAATCCGAGTAGTGTCGAGATGGAGCAGATCTTTGAAATGTAGATATGGTGTGAAAGCCCTCCGGTGATGAAAGTCGCTGGGCCAAATGAAGGTAATTTCAACCAGAACCTAATCGTTATTTTGGAGAGGTCTTACAGTGTTTTGGAGATAGTAAGAGACTCACACCCTATTCTGATGAAAGGTGTGTGTCGAAATCAGTTTTTGTAGGAGATAAAAAGTTAAATTCAGGGGCGAATCTAGGATTTCTAGATCATGGGTTCACCACCGAAAGAAAAAAATTTATTAGTTAGAACTGATACCTTGCCCTCAAACCTTTTATGCTTTGACAATTCAGAGGCGAATCTATAATTTCTTGAGCATGGGTGCACCACTAAGAAAAAGGAAATAATGTATTAAGTGGGAATTGATCCCTAGTCCTCATGGTGAATAAACTCAACATCCAACTAAGTGCATCTTTTGGCTTTCTTGTAGCGTGGGTGCCAAAATATAATATTACACCAATTTTAAAACATATATACATAAAATACCTTATTTTACGGAGATAAATGGATTCACGTGGCCATATTTTGCATATAAATTACCCCTAGAGTTGATGACCAAGTGACAAGGCCTGGGAAGTCCCCATTTTGAATCTGGCTAGTGGCCAACACCATTGGATGACGAGTACATCTGACTTCAACATTTCCCAGAAAGCAATGAAGAATGACATTGGGAATCCATCAGGGCCTAGGGCCTTATCAATGGCACACTGTTTAAGCCCCTCTAATATTTCATCCTCTTCAAGTTGTCTTTTCGGCCACACCTGCTCTTCAGTGGAGATCGTGGTACTCCCTTGGAGTGTGTGAAATCAGGTCTTCGATTCTCAGACTACTTGTAGAGTTCCTGATAGAAGCTCACTATGGAATTTTTCTTTCTTCAGGATTAGTAACTTCAGCCCCCTCGACTTTGAGGATGTCAATGAAGTTGAATCTTCTGTGAGCATTGGCTATTCCGTGGAAATACTTGGTGTTTCTGTCACCATTTTTGACCCATTGTACCCTGGATTACCTCCTGCAATTTCCTCATTTCTGGACACCTCTTCAAACTCTATAGCCATCTGAATTTTCTGCAATTGTTCATCATCCATCAAAAGTATGAGATCCTGAATGGATTCCTGATTTCCCACTTGTGATAGAATCTGATCTTTCCTTTCCTTCCCGTTGTTCTTGTTGGATTTGCTCCATTCTTTGATCTTGACTTTCAATTGACTAAGCTTAGCCAATTGAAAATCAAGTCAGCCAGTGGCATTAAAGTCGCTCCACCATTTTTCACTTTGTCTATGAATCCTTCCTCCTTAAGCCACCAATTATCAAATTTGAAATATAATTTCCTATCTTTCCAATCACCACAAGATAGCAGGATGAAGTTATGGTCCGAGCCAAGTTGTGGGAGTACACTTTGGTTGATTTTGGAGAAACTCTCATTCCATTAGGACAAGAACAAGAATCTATCTATTCTTGTGGCACAACTGTGATTTTGACCTCTTCTCCATGTATAACACCTCCGAAAATAGGTAGATCCAGTAACTCAAGATCATTTATGTATTGGTTGAAAACAACCTTGGCTCTGGTTATTCTGTTATAGTTTGTCCTTCCAAAGGGAAATCTGGATACATTAAAGTCCCCATAAATCACCTAGGGCCCTTCACATATTCCTATAATAGCTGAAATCTCCCACCACAATTCTTCTATTTCTTTTCTGTCACACTCTGAATATACAACAGTAAGATACCAAGTCAAGTCTTGGCGGATCCCAAATAGTTTACAAGTGAGCATCTGACAACAATTGTCGATGAGCTCCCCTTTCCATTCCCTCTTGTCCCATAATAAAGTGATTACACCACTTCTACCAATGGAGTCCATCCATACCCCTCCAACCCATCTGTTTCCCCAAAGTTGCTGAAAATATTCTTCCATAGTCCCCCATAATTTAGTTTCTATGAATTCATAGATGCATGCTCCCCACTGATGAACTAAGGATTTTATTTGTCTCCTTTTATCCTCATTGTTCAACCCCCTTACATTCCATGTTAAGATTTTTACCTTTATGATTAATTTGTGTTGTTGAAAGGGGTTGGTGCACTGTTATTGTCTGAAACTTTTGGGAGGATGCACTGGCTTCATTCTTGAAGATGAAGGCTTTCTGTTTCTTTGGTCAGCAAGGGATCAGTGATGATCCATTACAAAAAAAGATGAAGGGTTATCTTATTTTGGTTGTGGGTGGGGTAGGTTTAAAAAAATAAAGATGGGTTATTTAATTTTGGATAAAAGATTGATGGTAAGGGTGTATACAATCTTAAAGTATAACAGAGGGTATTGACATTTTATTTGTGATAGTATATTTTTCCTGCTTCCGTTTTCTAATTGATGTGGTTGACAATTTCCAGTCATTGGCAACACTCTTGGGATGTGAGTTGGGACCCTACCAACAATATATTTGGGTCTCTCTTTAGGTTTCCAAAACAAGATCATTGAAATATGGAATAAACTGATTGAAAGATGTGAGAAGAGATAGGCTACCTGGACAAGTCAGTATTTATCTTTCGTGGTAGAGTTATTTTGGTTAATAGTATGTTGGATGTTTTACCAACTTATGTGATGTCTTTGTTCTCCTTACCATCAAGGGATATAATTGATTCTTTAAGGAGAAATTTCATTTGGCAAAGAAACAAGGACAAACAAGTTTTGCACCTGGTCTAGTGGAAGCCTCTAATCACTACCAAAACAAAAGGAGGTTTGGAATTAGGGATTTAAATGCTCAAAATACTAGTCTTTTGATGAAATGGCTAAGCATGTATAATATGGAAGAGAATAGGTTATCAAGAAGGGTAATTTGCGACAAGTATGGTCAGGAAAGGTTGTGGTTCACACTTCATGTTAACAACTCTTATGGACTATAGGGGTGTGCAGATCCATTAGACAACACTGGGATTTGTTTATAGATAACTCTAGCATCTAGGTTGATAATGGTAGAAAGACCTTGTTCTCTATACAAACAACTGGCTAGGGCATGCGTATTTGCAAGGTCTTTTCCCTGATTTGTTCAGTATCTCAATCAACCTATATGCTTATTTACCCACAATTAAGGAGCAATGTTATAAAAGGTGCGCTTAAACCCTGAAACAAGGTTCAAAACATGCGTATAAGTCTTGGACTAAATATATATTTGTAATTTTTCTCCCTTTGCGCCTTTTTTCATTAAATCACATGCTTTATTTGTGCAAAGCTTTGCATTTAAAGCGTCGACGGATCTTAGAGCTCTTTTGCACTTTTTGCTTTTGACAACACTGTTAAGGAGATGCCAGGGTGGAACATTACCTTCTAGAGGGCTCTAAATGATTGGGAAATTGAAGGAACAATGGAGTTCTTAAAGACCCTAGAAAATTTTCAAGGGGTTAACAGATGTAGAGGTGTAGTGGAATCATAATAGAGATGGGAATTTCCCAGTCAAGTCTGCCAATATGATAATTGGCAACTGTCCAATAGAATGATGGTTGTCCATGGAAGCCAATTTGGAAAACAAATGCCCATACATAGGTTTTCTGTTTCACTTGTTTGGTGGCGAGACAGGTAGTTTTGACTCAAGCAAGGCTGAGAAGAATGGGGCTCCAACTATGCTCCAGATGTTTCTGTTGCGAGACAACCACATAAACTAATAGCCTTTTTTTTCGACACTGAAACTAATAGCCATTTTTTGACACTGAAACTAATAGCCATTTGTATCTTCATTTCTCTTTTACTATCCAACTATGGCAACTATTACTCGATGTTGTGGGGATCAAGTGGTGTGTGCCTAAAGATACTGTTGATCTTCTTAAAAGCTGGAACAGTTTGGGGGAAATAGTTTGGCCTCATTTATTTGCATTTAGTGGATGTCTGAATTAGGCCATTAAGTTCATTTGTTTTCATTAAGATTGAAGCACTTAATTGGTCTTAATAGGTCTTAATCATTAAGATCTTGAACTAAGTTTTAATATCATTAAGAGGTATTTGTGTGCATGATAATATTCACCACCGCTCTATCCATAATCACCTGCCATCACCACTACCTACCTGTCATCACAACCACCACTAGCTACCAACACCGTTGTCAACCGCTATTGCCACCTGCCATCACATCTACCACCTTCGTCATTATACTATATCCATTGTCGCCATCCCCACCACCACTATCGACCACTAATACCACAACGGCCAATACTACTACCAGCCAACTCCACCATCACAACTAGCACTACCACCAACTACCACCAACGTTTTGTTAACCACCGCACGCATTCTTCAGCGCCACCACCATCCGCGACTACCACCATTGTGGTCAATCCTTATTGTACCAACCTCCACCACAACTAGAACCACGACCAACTACCACTACATTCTTCTGTCACCACCCAACTACTAACATCAACTAACTTCACCACCACCACTACTACCAATCACCACCATCATAATAGTCACTACAATACCAACCACTTGTACCATCACAACTTTCACCACCACCATTACTTGCCACTAACACCAATAACTACCACTACCACCACTACTATAAATCATCTCCACCATCACTACTGAACATAAATGTTTCATTTTTTAATCAAATAATGATTTTATTTTATTAAATTAATATTTTTTCTAATATTAAATTAAAATTTTATTTGAATTGTATATTTATTATGTTCACAACTAAATAATTATGCATGTATAGAGGTTGAAAAATAAACTTTCTTACTCATTTTGTGTTTAGATATATAGACAACATCTTTACCATTAAGATTTGCATTCAAATCCAGACATCTTAATCTAAATGAAAATAAATTAGGCCTTAAGACAGAAGAAATGGTGGAGATTGATTCATGCTTGCATATGGAGGTCAATTTGGAAAGAGGAACTCCGGAGTTTTTGAAGATAGGTATAGTCATGTGCAAGACATCAAGATGAAGTGTTTACTCTTGTTTCACTTTTGGTGTAAAGAGAGCTTTTTAGAGGAGGATTCTTTGATGGAAAAATTGTATGAAATAACAAACTATTAATTCAAATTAAATGTTATAGCCATGATTTCTTTTATTTGTAATTCGCAGCAAACATTCTATGTTTTTTGTCATCCCATTTATATACCGAAATATTCAAATAGACCAAAATATACAAATGCAAGACCTATTTGTATACCAAAATATACAAATGCAAGACCCATTTGTTAACCGAAATATACAAATGCAGGGCTCATTTGTATACTGAAATATACAAATAGACCAAAATACATATTTTTTATGTATATGTATACCGAAATATACAGATTAATAGTCATAGCTATGGAGTGCAATTATACAAACTATAGCTATAGCATACAAATATGATTTTTATGCTTGTTAAACCTAAAATTTACTCTTTTTTGATAAACTTTATAGGGCAACTATAATTGATTTTATACTCAATGACTGATATTCAGAAAGGTTGAGTTAATTTTCCCTATGCATATGTTGCATGGACACAATTACTCCAGCCATATTAAAGAGTCCAGTGAGCAGAGCTGCGTCCTAGCCACAACATTGCATACACAACAAAATCAAAGATATATGCCCAGAAAAGCTCCCTCTATCAAACTGGAATAAACAAATTTCTATACAATTTCTCAAGGATATAAGGACCAACCAAGAAGCACTTAGAAATAAAAATTCTCAACCTCCACATAGGTAGGGAAAAGTTCTGCATAAAACCCCATCATCCGCAGGCCCAACTTGTGGGACTACACTGTGTATGTTGTTGTATTCACAAAACTCAACCTTGGAAATAAACAACCAGTAGGTGTCAATCTTCTAGACAACTGTGTGCATGACCTTGTTTCAGTTCTAAGTAGTCTTAGTTTATAGGAATGAACCAAGTGCAGTAGAAAAAATGTTTTCTTAAGAGAGTTCTTTCACTGGTTTGATTCCATAAACCAGAAAAATAAAAAAATCCAGCAGGGAAGTGGAAGTGGACATAGCTATGAGTCATACCGAATAATTTGATTACAAAATGAACTTACCACCGAAAAAGGGTTTATATTGGTCATGTATTACATTGTATAGTATCCTAATAGGATGGTTGGTTCGGGTTTTGAGGCTTTCATTTTTAGTGTGTGCCGTTAGGTGTTTTATCTTATAAATTTTTGCCAAAATTTAACTTCGGTCAATATATTTGATTAACGTGCTCAGATGAGAATTTCGTCAGTGCAATTAGATGTGGAAGGTCATTTTTGATGTAATAATATTGAGGGTTCGGGTTTTGAGCTCCCATTTTTAGTTTGTGTTGTTAGGCCTTTAAACTTTAAAGTTTTGGCCAAAATTTCACTTTAGTCAATGTTTTTGGTAATCGTGCTCGAATTGAAATTTTGTCGCCGCTATTAGCCATATAAGTTCAGTTTTGGTCTCACAGGATGGTTGGTTCGGGTTTTGAGACTTTTATTTTCAGTTTGTATCGTTAAGCGTTTTAACTTTAACTTTTGGCCAAAATTTTAATTTGGTCCATTTTTTGTTGAAACATGCTCAAATTTGAATTTCATCAGCGCGGTTAACTATGGAAGGTCACTTTTTTTCTAATAGGATGGTTGGTTTGGATTTTGAGATTTTCATATTCAGTTTGTACCGTTAGGCGTTTTAACTATTAACTTTGGTCAAAATGTGACTTTTCTTAACACTTTTTGAAAACGTGCTCTGATGAGAATTCCGTCAGTGCGGTTTGCTTTGAATGTTCATTTTTTATCTAATAGGATGGTTGGTTCAAGTTTTGAGGCTTCAATTTTTAGTTTGTGCTGTTACACGTTTTAACTTTTTAACTTTTGGCCAAAATGTAGATTTGGGCAATAATTTTGGTAAACGTGCTCAGATTAAAATTTCATCAGTGCAGTTAGCTTCGGAAAGGTCATTTTTGGTCTAGTAGGATGGTTGGTTCGGAATTTGAGTCTTTTATTTTCAGTTTGTGCTGTTAGGCATTTTAACTCTTAGGTTTTGGATAAAATTTGAATTTGGTCAATATTTCGGAGAAACATTCTCAAATTGGAATTTCGTCAGCGCGGTTAGCTCTGGAAGGTTATTTTTTGTCTAATTGGATGGTTTGTTCGGATTTCAAGGTTTTCATTTTTAGTTTGTGCCGTTAGGCGTTTTAACTTTTGGCCAAAATTCGGAATTGCTAACATTTTTTGCAAACTTACTCATATGAGAATTTCGTCAGCACAGTAAGCTTTGGAAGGTCATTTTTTAACTAATAGGTTGATTGGTTTATGTTTTGAGGCTTCCATTTTCAGTTTGTGTTGTTAGGCGTTTTAACTTTTAAGTTTTGACCAAAAATTAATTTTTGTCAATATTTTTGGTAAACGTGCTCATATTAACATTTCATCAGCGCAGTTAGAGGTTCAAAGCTGAAACTTTATAGAACTATGATGAATGTGATCTTCTTAGAACGCTGACAAGAAAGACTCGAGTAAGTATTACTTGTATTCCTACAATTCGATGGTAGTGAAGATTACAAAAGTTTAAACTTAAGCATTAGTTTGGATACAAATTGTGATATCAAAAGGACACCTTAAGAGTTTAGAGTAATTTATCATCATGGACTATCAGAACAAAATGCTTGTAAAGTAGCTATTATAAGGCATCTAGCTCTTTGCTCGGTCTTTATATTTAAGGGTTGTAGTGTCTTAGATAGGAGTATGTTTTAACATTAAATTTCCTTGAGAAAAGTCGTGAACTCCCGTGGCTAGCTGATGCTAAATATTATATATCACATGTGTTGCCTCTGACTATTTCTTGATGATTTCTTAGAGCAATACTGTAAAGTCTAAAATCATATCAACATGTCAACCTGCAAAGTAATTCAGTGATCCTCCAATAAGTTTTTTTCACAAACTTACGACCTTATCCGCTTCATCTTTTCGGCTTCATCTTCAAGATAGTGATTTGGATGCTCAGGCGAAAAAATTATTGTATACCCATTTACAAGAGAGGAAGCATGACATTTGCGAAAAAATGAGACACAAAATGCAGCAACAAGTAGATAAGATTCTTCAAGTTGGTTTTGTCAGTTGGATACATTATGAACTTGCACACTACATACATTTAGAAACACATCATGATGTAATGATATGTGTCATATTGAGATTAATTTAATTTGTTATCATAGATTTTTCATTGTTTCATTCAAATATGATTTATAAAATTGATATTAATATTTTTGGATTTATATTTGTGCTCTTATTTTTTTAAATGCAATAAATTAATAAATATTTTACTATTGAATAATCATTCAGTTAATAATATTTTGAACATATTGTCAATCAATTACTAACCTAACATTGAACTTGAATGATATATTGCCAACAAACTAACAATCAATTAGTAAATTTATTAGAAAAACAAATAACCATACTAACGTATTTAAAATTTATTACCAACAAGGGTTGTGGTGGAGTGGTAAGTACTCTTTCATCCTTAACCAAGAGGTCTCAGGTTTGATTTCCCTTGAGTACGGAATCGCCTTTGTTAGGGAGCGTTTTACCCCCCAATGTGGGACTTTCCGGCGTGAATCCGGATTTAGTCGGGCTCCAATGTAGGTACCGGAAACCAGATGGGAAACCAAAAAAAAAGTATTTAAAATTTATTGGTAAATTACCAACATGAATTTTCTGTTACTAAAATTGTCAATCAATTACCAATGTATCTAGAAAAGTTTACCATCAGACATTTGTTACTATAATTACCAAAATATTACCAACGGAATCGAATAATGAAGAAAAAAATTTAGTAACTCTTTTTCAATTCGTTAGTAAAGGTACTAACAATATACTAACTAAAAATTAGTTGGTGAATTTACCAACGTATATTTCAGGGCCATGTTTCAAATTTTGTAACAACATCTTTGGGTGTTTACCAACTGATTTTTGGTTGGTAAGTTTACCAACAAATTAAAATCGATTGGTAATATTTACCGACAAGCCTTTTAGCAAGGGATTAATACAAGTTGGCATTTAGTTGGTAACTCAAATTGCCAACCAATTTGATCAATTTACCAACAGATATTTTTGTTGGTAATTGGGGTTCCTTTTAGTAAAATTATTAGATTAAATATTTAAAAATTGTGATTTTACTATTAAAAATAAATAAATATGTGACTAAGGTGGAAAAAAAGTTATAAATATATGTCCTTTTATGAAATTTAACTTATGAGGCAATTTAAATAAACAATATATAAATAACAAACCATATGTACTATTTTTCCGTGATATCAGATTCTATGTGACTTTCACATGTACAGTCAACTTGTTTTCTACTATATAAATAGACCACTTATATTTCTTTTTCTCTATCTCTACTCATCAATCAAAATGTATGTAAAAATTTCTCTCTTATACATTTCTTTCTCTTTGTTCTATTTTAGTTGTTTCTTATATAAATTGATTGTGTACACAATAAATCAAATAAATTAACATTTGATTTGTTGTGTTTTTTTTTTTGTTAATTTATTTTATCAAACATAAAATTAGCAAAAAAATTACAAATTCTAGGGCAGAACCTATTGGAGAATCATCAAATTCCAAAAAAAGATCGAATAGACATGGACCGTTCCACATACACACTATGGAACAAATCCAAATACTTGAAGCGTAAGATAAATTTATTTTTGACAAACAGATTTTTTTTTTAATTAAAACGGATGGGCAAAGCCCATTTGATATATAAAAAAAAAGAAGCAAACATACATGTATGACTAATCCCAAAAAAGGACCCGATCCAATATCCAAAAGCAAAAAACTATTCTAAAATTAGGAAACAAAAAGAACAAATTAGGAAACGGCAAGGGACGGGTCTTCTTCTCCAAAATAGCCCTAGCTGCAGCTCCCATTGCAATTGAAATCTTCACCCCATCGCCATGAACCTGAAACAACTAAATTGGTACATCAAGCTATAGGTGTATTTCATATCAGACGTTAACAAGTCCCACTAACATCATGAAATCATCCCAACCGAAGACTTCTCCAACTCAACGACATTTAATTGAATTTTCACGTCAGGTGGCGACATTCCCTCATTTTCATACTCTATTTTCACTGTTAATTTTACCTGATTTTGACCCTCGTATGTTTCGTCCCTTATCTGTGTTAGATTGAGCTCAACAAAGAGCTAATACCACTGACTACAACTTTAGGACAAAGCTACAATGATGTCCTTCAGGTAATCTGCGATTCTGTGCTACTTCTATTGCGTGACTCTGTTTGTGTTATTAGCTTCACCCTTTAATTCCAACATGTGTTTGCAATGTCTTGATTTTTGGCATTATGTTGTAACCAGACTGCTGATATTATTTCATCCATTATGTGAAAAATATCCATTTTGCAGCATAGTAATCCTTAGATTAGGAATCTGACTTTTGTCCATGTTTAATAATACCTTAGCTTCCCTAGGTAATTCTTGAAAATTATTATAAATAATGAAATATGTACCTGCAAAAGAAAACACAATGTTTGCCATAAAATATGCGAGCTTGTTCCCTTCTCGCAGTGTATTTTCAATGGCCACGTCCAATCCTTCCTTAAGCACTCGTATTCTGTTAATCTCAAGTGACACCTCCCAAGGAATGTGCCAATCTCTTTCTACCATCTTTTTGACAGCTAATGAATCTGTTTCCAGAACTAAAGGAAATAGATTGTGAATCCTACAATATTCCAGCCCTAGTCTCATAGCTACTATTTCAACTTTTAAATTGTTTGACACTCCAATCCTTTTTCCTTCAGCATATACTAGATTGCCTTGATCATCTCTAACACAGAAAGCAGAAGAGCTTGGTCCAGGGTTGCCTTTGGAGGCCCCATTTGTATTGCACTTAAAATAATTTTGCATAGGTAACTTCCAGTAAACCACTTTACAGCCTACCGTAGGACTATATTCTGTAACATCTTGCAATTCGAAATAACTATGAAGAAGCTTATATTAGGAAATAGTCATTTTTGGAAGGAATGCAAAATCTGGAAATTTAGTTAAGTATGGAAAAAAAAGTGAGTTTTGGTCAACTTTGAACGGTCATAACTCCTAGCTCAGGATGATTTAGGTGTACCTCCAGTTATGTTTGGAAATCTCATGGAATTATCTTTCCAACGCCGCCGAGTTTGCGCGATTCCGAATTCGTATGACTAAGTTATGCCCTTTGGAAGTTGGGTTGTTGGCACAGGGAAGTTCATCCGAATTTGTAAGGGTATTTTGGTGTTTTTCCTAACCATTTCTTTTGGTTATATTAAGGGTCTAGGCTAATTTTAAATCAGTTTCCCCTTTGAAAAGTGAGGGTTAGGGCTTTGAGAGAGAAGAGGAGAAGAAGAGGAAAAAGAGAAGAAGAAGCGAGGTTCGTAGAGATCGTCGTGGATTTCGTCGTGGGTGATCCCTATTAAGGTATGTGAGATCACAGTGTTGGGTTGGTTCATTGCCCCACACGCCAAACTCATTTTAATTCCGAGAAAAGATTGGTTGTGTTTGTTGAAGTTTGTGGTTGTGGTTGTTGAAGTTGTGGTTATTGATGTTGTGGTTGTGTTGTTGAAGTTTCTTGTTGGTTTGGTGCATGTTTCCGGTTGTGATTTTGATTTGAATCTATTGTATATTAAGGGGTTTTATGATTCTAAGTGTTTGGGGCAGGAACCTTTGAAGTTAAGAAGGTTTAAACTTGGAAAAATAAAGGAGAAAAGTTGGATTTTCGGGGGAAAAAAGGCTGGGGTGTCGCGCCAGCCAGCGCACCCCAAAAGGGATTCTGAGCTTCCACCCTTAGGGCGGCGCACCATGCAGAGCGCCCCACTAGGCCTTCTGAAGTCTGAAGGTTGGCGCCCCGCGCCTCTCAGAGCGCCAAAGACGCCAATCCTTCCCATTCCTTCCCCACTTTTTCATACACGTTCCTTGGTAATGTACCTATGTTTTATAGTTGTTTTCAACACTCTAAGGTACATATAAACATCAAGAACTCATCCATAAACATGAGATCATTACCCTTGAATTCATAATCCAATTCGAGGAAAGTTAGGATCAAAGTCAAGTCTAGAAGTTAAGAAGCAAGTCAAAGCAAGTCTTTAAAGTTTTTCAAAGAGTCTTTATTGAACGTTTTAACTTCGTTTAAGGCTCAAGTTTCAAGTTAAGTAAAGAGTATAGAGTTCCAAGTTAAGTAAAGAGTATAGAGTTTCAAGTTAAGTAAAGAGTATAGAGTCAAGTTCATTTCTCAAAAGTTATTAGGGAACTAAGTATTCCCAAAGAAGTTTATAAATGTTTTCACATTTAAGATGAGAGGAAACTGAGATTTCCAAAACAGTTTTGAGCAGTTTGAGTACTATCTCTTTTAAAAAAAAGATGAGTTTTGCGAAAGAGTTTCTAAAACATTATTAGTATGACAATCGAGTATGTCATCAATGTTTAAACATTATGGTCTCTAGATATACCATCAATGTTTATGCAGTATGACTTGAGTCATCAATGATCATTTAAAATATGGTTTTGATATGTTCTTTTTAGAAAGATTTTTCAAGAGCAATTACCTCTTTTAAGAGGGTAGTTTTGAGTAATTTTCTCAAACTAAATAAAGAAGTTTGTTTTAAAGATTATGAGCTAAAGTATATTTTTGGGAGTAGTCTTGAGCACCGAAGTGGGGACACGAGTTCATATTAACTCAACTTTCCATAAGAACCATGTGGCCAACATGGGATTTAACGGGTAATACTTCTTAGATGATCATGTAAGTTAAGCTAGTGGATCCACTAAGTTAAAGTTAAGTAGTTCTATATGACGGCAAAGTATAGGATAGTTCTGGCAGCGTGGGCAAGACGTTGTGTCACCACTTAGGTTCATAGTGGTGGTTGTCGGTTAGAGAAACTCCCACAGTAGAAATTGCATGCTTCCTCGAGAGGTTCTGCTTAGTATGGATGGGGGTATGGGACTTCATTCATGCATTGTACAAGTAGACTTTAAGAGGGAGCATGATATTTTTATGATATTATAAATATGATTTTGACGTCATGTTTTAATAGTTTTACAAACTTTATATATTGCATGTGTCTTATTGCTTTATATTGAGTTCAGTTATTCATGAGTTGAACAGAGCCAAGGTAAGTTCTCTTTTGTATACCTTTCAAGCTTAAGTTGTTGTTTAGCTGTCCAGTTCGCATACTCGTACATTCAATGTACTGATACCAGTTGGCCTGCATCTTGTGATGATGCAGACGCAGGTACCCAGGATCAGCATCCAGCGCGTCGTTTATCCAGCTGAGCACTCCAGAGTCAGTGGTGAGCCTCCTTGCTTTCCGGAGGACTCTGTTATTTTGTTTCCTAGTTTTGCTTTATTTGGATGTTGCGGGGTCTGTCCCAACATCCATTACAGTGTTATAGAGGCTTCATAGACAGTCAACCAGTCAGTCAGTTAGTATTGAGTCTCTCATCTATGCATGTATAAATATTCTATTTTGAGACAAGTTGCCTTTTTGGCCAGATTTTATCATTTAAGTTGTTTTATGATCTTTTATCGCATAGAGTTATTCTGTTGAGTTAAGTTTTCCGCTGAGTTAAGTAAGTCAGGCCAAGGGTTTGCTTGGGGACCAGCGATGGTCTTCGGGTGGCAGCCACGCCCAGGGTGTAGGATCGGGGCGTGACATATTCAGTCAAGAATCATACAATTTCAGGCCAATTATTGGGCATATTAGGCATCCATAGATATCTCTGCTTAGCCAAGAGTATTAAATTACTGCAAATCCCTCCCCTCATGCTTATATAAGACTTACAACCACCAAACTTCTTAACATTTCTTCTTGTCCATACTTGCCAAAAAATAAACATTGGAACAACCATTATTAGAGGTTTAAGTTCTACAGAACATTTTGCATTCCACCATTTATACACAGTGTCTTTTAAATGAATGAAAGGGTCCTCCACTCCTACTGTACCTGCAAAGTATGTCCATATTGAATTAGTATCTGTACATCTAATGAATAAATGTTCAATAGTCTCCTGAGCTCCATTTGCACAACATTCACATTCACACATTCAATTTCTAACAAGAACTTCACCAATTGGAAGCCTGTGTTTCCATATTCTCCAAGTAAGGAATGAAACCTTAAAAGGAAATCCTGTCATCCAAATATGCTTGTAGTTCAGACATGCTTCATTTTTTCCCCTTAGAAACTCCGAAGCAGAACTAACTGTGAACTTTCCAGTAGCATTCAACATCCACCAAGACTTATCCTACTACTCCTCATCCTCAGAATTCTTAAGAAGTTGACTTACATGTCTACTGAAATTTTCCTCAAAACTTAATTGCAATAAATCAGAATTCCACTCTCCATTCAAAAAGCACTGTTTGACCTCTTTCAATTGTACATTTCTAGCAGAGTCAATAGGCATAATGTAATGAAATACCCCTAATTGTGACCAATTATCATACCAAATACCTAAATGTCAACATTTTGGTTCCCACCAAATATGTTGATCAATCAAATCTCTAGCTTCCAACATATACTTCCAAGTTAAAGAACTTCTTTTCCATTCCACCATTTGAGGCCTCTCTTTTTTACTGTATTTATTCCACATAAAATTAGACCACAAAGACTTCTGAGTTCTAAATATCCACCATAGTTTTGCAAATAAGGCTTTAGAAACATCAAAAAGAGATTTAAATCCCAAACCCCCTTCCTCATTGGGTTTACACAACTCTGACCAAGCCACCCAATGCTTGTTACTGCCCACATCCCTAAACCTCCAAAAACATTTAGGAAAAACTCTATGCAAATCATGTATAACACATTTTGGAGGAATAATAGTAGACAAGAGATATATAGTGATGTTATTTAACACATTTTGTATTAGAACAACCTTACCACCAAATGATAACAATTTACCTTTCCAAGTTTGAAGCTTGTTATGCACCTTTTTCATCAATTCTGTAAAGTGTGTTTTTTTCTTCTTGGCATGACCAATGGGACAACCCAAATACATAATTGGAAAACTCCCTCTATAAAAGTCAGTCTTCATTTCAATGTCAGAAACCAACTCATTTGCTATATTGTGGAAAACAAAGAATGAGCTCTTTTGTATATTAATCATTTGCCCTGATTGCTTCTCATAATCCCTCAGAGTTGTCATAAATAACTCTAAAGATGTACCATCTGCTGAAGTGAAAATAATAGTATCATCTGCATAAGAAAGATGATTAATATTATCACTCCATTTTGGTAATCCATAACCCTTGTAGACCTCACTGTACCACTAAATATTTAAGCTTCTAGAGAGAACTTCAGCAGTTAGAATGAACAAGGCAGGGGATAGAGGGTCCCCTTGCTTCACCCCCCTAGTTGAGTGAAAGAAGCCAGTAGCCTGCCCATTTATAAGAATAGAGTACCAGTTGTTAGCAACCAATCTCCAAACTTTATCCACAACACCAGAATCAAAACCCAATCTCTCCAGCACCTTTATAATAAACCTCAGATTTTTTAAGATTTTTTGATTTTTTCGGTAAAGTATGCGTACAAACATATAATTAATTTTTTTCTCCAAATATTTCTTTAGTCCAACTAAAATACAATTATCTAAGGTGTTTCTTAAAAAAATAACACAAAATATGAGATGAATACTGATGACACAAAAATATTCAATTAAAAATAATAATGAAATCATCATATAAAATAAATATTGCAAAGTCATAATGAAAATGATCATAATTTAAAAGTACTAAATCTTGCTAAAATTAGTTTAATAAGTACTAGTTACATTACTAAATATTTAAGGAAAATTAAAATTAAATTATGTATTTTAATTATCTAAATCAATGTAAAACTAAAGAACAAATATTCAATATCATTGTCATTCTTAGTGTTGAATTGATTTTCTTTTTGCATTAGTATTAATTTGATTTTGATTTAAGTTTTATTATAATTATCAACATCTATGAACTATA
>JAJOOO010080593.1:0-17077 GCA_029582685.1 Solanum piurae
TGCTGTGGCAGCGATTTTTAATTAAAAAAAAAAGTTTTTTTTTACAAAATCTCTGCCCTAGCAGCGATTTTTAATAAAAAAAAAGAAAAAAAATTTTTAGGCGAAATCGCTGCTAGGGCAGCGATTTTTTGTCATTTTGTCAGAGGAAAATCGCTGCGTCAGTAGCGATTTTGCCCTTTTGGTTAGAAAAAAAGTGACGTGTCCTTTTGGAATTTTTGACAATTTTTTTGCCCTTTAGGCTCCGGACTCTAAAGAAGATTCGATTTTTTTCTCTCAAAATTAGGTTTGATTTGGGAAGATGAATTGATTGGGGAATGAATTAGTGGAAATCCTAGTTGGCATCTTAGGTGGAGGAATTAGTCCTAAGTGGCTTGCCACATCATTAAAAAATTGGAAGTTAACTTTTGAGGGGTATTTGTGGTCTCTTGGGATAACGGCGGGGGTATTTTTGATCCCAAAATGTAACGGAGGGTATAAGTGATCTATTTCATATAGTTCAGGGGCAATTTTGACCCTTTTCCGAATTAACTAAAAATAAAAATATGTCACATCAATTAAAACACAAAGAACATCTATCACTTTTCCAACCAAACACCAAATGGAGTAATATTTTTCAAAAATTCAAAAAAATGATTTTCATCGTACCAAACGTAACTTACAGTAGGAATAGCAGTAGCAACTGTTGCAAAAACTGCTGCTTTTGCTCCTGCCTTTGCTCCTTCTACATTTATTTACAATCATAAAAACAAAACAAAAAATACATTCATCAGATTAATTATAAATTAAATGATAAAAGTGGGATTTTTTTTATTTTTTTTTTGGTGAAGGTACAAGTAATAAAAGGCAAAGTACCATGAGAGCAACGTTTAGCAAGTGCTAATTTTTGGTCCATTGAATCTAAACTCACATTTTTTGCCATTTTTTTTAGAAATATTGTAAAAGAGTTATAAGCTTTTGGAATAATTGATTTGAGTTTTGTGAGTGAAGAAATAAGAATGAATGAATTCTATTTATAGACATTTTAGTTTGATGGTTTTGGATAATTTCCAATGTCCCAAGTCACTTGTTTTTGTTTCTCACTTTTTTTAAAATTTATTTATTTAATATTTAATTCTCAGTACGTGAGTAATATTATTTTAATACTTTTTTTTTGGTACTACTATTATTATTATAAGTAGTTTATGTGTTATCAGGTTCCTGTTATATGGTCAGTTCATTATAGTAAATTATATACATTTGTCGGTTCATGAATGATGAATCTATGGTTTTAAAAAAATACTATAATGGTTCGTTTGATAGTTTATCAGGAGGTAAATTATTTATATATTTATTAAAATTTATATAATTAATAATCACATTACTTTTACTATACATAAAATTAATGTGGCATTTATTTTGGTTTGTATGCAGGACATAAGATAATATTTAATAAATAACTAAATTAAACATAATTAACTTTTGATAAAGTAATATATATTATTTTCTTAATATCTACCTAACTTTAATCAACTATCAAAATAACCCCAATAAAACTATTTGACTCTTTATTGGTGAAGTGGAGTAATTCTTGGATAGGGAGAAAGGGATATTAATAATTAATAAGCAGTAAATATTACTAGTATATTATATTATACGTACTACTTATATAAGTAGTAAATATTACTCCTATAGCATATAAATTAGTTCTCTGCACTTAAGTTTATAAAAAACTTTATGCAACAAAATATATATTGGTACTTACCATAAATTTGAATTAATCAAAATAATAGAAAAAGTTATTTCAAATATTACTCGTTCTGTATTTAGTAAGTTTTTCAATTTCAACCTTCAATATAATCATAAGATTTAAGAGACTATACATATTTTTAATTTAAAATTCTAAAATTTAAATTTTGTGTTCGGTCAAAATAAGACAAGTAAATGATTAAACCAAGAAACGGTACTTATCAGTCTTTTGGTTCCACAGTTTTGGAGAATGCAGAAGCCAGTGGTTTTTGGGAACTTTAGGCCAAAACTATGGGGAAATGCCCATTTTTCTAAGTGGGTGCCCTATGGATAAATTGAAAAAATAAAAAAAACATGATGTTTAGTCCACAAGTCTTTAATACCTGGCCACAAACTTGGGATTGTCATTTCTTGGATTTTTTTTAAAAAAAAATATAATGTATTCGCGCGTATACCATATCTGATTCTAATTGAAATTGTGCGAATATAATATGTATGTATGTTTTCAAAGCAGAAGTTGAATGTAGGTGAAGACACTAACTGTATGTGTTTTATTTCAAACTATATTCAGAAGCAAATCTAAAATTTCTAAAATATGACTAAACTATTAAAAAAAAATGGGCAAAACAAAGGGAATTTTTTTTGTATAAAGTGAGTATTGATCCCTAGTCTTCAAGGTAACATGGGTATCAAAATATAATATTATACACATTTTCAAAATATATATATAAATTATCTAGTTTTATGAGGAGGCTACGAGTTCACATGCCTTATATTTTGCATATAAATTTTCCCTTCAAATCATATGTATGTGAAGTGTATGTTATATTATAGAACTTGTATGTATGAGAAAATCAACACCTAAAAATATATATTGTATGCAGTGGCGAATTTACAGCCAAAAAATAGGGCACCCGCACCCGTGGTTTCTTCGTAAAATTAGATATTTTATATGTATATTTTTTTAGATTTTGTATAATATTATATTCTTGCACCCGTACTATAAGAAGTCTAAATGGTCCACATGGTTAAATGTTGAGCTTTTGACATTGAGGATTAAGGATCAACTCTCACTTCAATACATTTTACTTGGTGCACCCATGTTTGAAAAATCCTAGATTCGCCTCTGATTGTATGTATGTCATACAATGGTGAATGATAAGTATTTATTATCGACACTATTGAAAAATTATATATGCCTATTATTAGAATTTTTAAATACACAAATACAATATATATATATATATATATATATATATATATGATATATCTGCTATAAAAATACATAATATTATCATATTTTTCTAAGTTTTTGATTGATCTTTCATAGTAAGTTAGTAACTATGCTAATATAAGTGGCCAATGAGACCTATGGGCTAATAAACAACTGCCCAATTGGGTAATTGGTCATTGTTTCAACTTATACCTTCAATTCTGTCAAAAAAAAAGAGTAGCGGTAGGTAAACCTAATTTCTAGGAATTATTTCTTCAAAGGAGCTTTAGATCATTAGTTACAAGAAAGCTAGTGATAACAACATTTTTTATTAGTCCCGACGTTTCAGTTTATGTGATATATTTTGATTGAATATTAAGTTTCGGTAAGAAATAATAGTTATAAATTATCTTATAAAAGATAAAATTAGAAATTTAAATTTATATTGTTTCTAAATATATAGATGTGTCATTTCTTTTAAAATAAACTAAATATGAAAATGTATCACATGGTATAGGATAAATTGAGTACTTATCTTTGTAGCCCGTCTTTTTTTTCCTTTTTTTTTTTCATTTAATGTAATCCGATATCTATATTGAAGTCCGACTTTTCTGGATTTGTGCCGAATAGGGTCCTATTTAGGGGGACCGCTCACTAACACGAGTTTTTTTCGTAAGACTGTGTAAATTGGATTTATGCGACTTCATTGAATATGTTGTTATTGTTGTTGTTACCTGCTCAATGGAGGTGACAGAGTACCTGGACCACAAAATGGATAAGTCTGTGATTTCTGGCTCTTCTGTAAATGATCCTTGTTAAGTGGGCTAGTTATCTATTGGGCCTTTTGGATAAATAATGTTAAAGTGGCCCAAAACAAATTCTTTGATGAAATTGACAAAATCCCACCAAGCCCCACAATATATTATGGTTTGAAATAATTTGTTTACCACATAATGTATAGTTCATCATTACTACTTTTAGCTTATAACAATGATAACACACTAGTCAGGAGGAGCAAGTTAGGTTCGATTACATGAATCTTTCACTTGATTATTTAGAGAGGATTCTCGTTAATTGACGAGTTCTACGTTAACTGCTAATCTATCTCAAACTCTGTTCTTTTATTTGTGTTTGGGATTAATAATGTGAGCAATTCTACACGAGGTGGAGTTATAACTACTTTTATGCGGTCAAAAACTAATTATATACACACAAAGAGTTACAATAGAAAAAATCATTTCGATTGAATCCATTATTGGGGTCAAATAAAGACAAAAAATAATATGTCAATAATCCAGCACGACAAAATACGCTTCAACGGCATGGAATGGCTAGCTTTTCAAAATATCGAATTGTCTCTGTTGGACTATACCAATGAAAAATATATTTTGTATTGATTCAATTTTTAATATCAATACAAAATAAGTTTGTTTATATATATATATATATCAAGAAATATGATATCTATAGATAATCTATCCTAATATAAACATTAGTTACAACTTTCATAATTCGAACTCATAACCTATAGGACACACGAAAACAAAATATCGGATTGAATGAGATTTTTTTAAAAAAGAATATGCAAAAAAAATGTGTCTTTGAGTCCTTGGCACTTTATGCTTTGTTGGTTGTTGCTATCTAAGTTGAGAAGAACTTTTCCTACGCATGCAAAATGGAGCTGACACTTTCAGATAGGAATTATGCATTTTTTTAATAAATTCAAAAGTATAATTACATATTTCTCGAAAATGGAAAAAAATAAAAAATAAAGTGGCACCTAAAAAAAACATGAAAGCAATGATTTTCCTCTTTGATGTATAATGCGCAATATGTACTTATGATTACTACCACCATAGTTGAAAATATCTCTTTTTTAAGGCAAAAAATATTTTTGGGAATATAACATATATATTTGGTGTTATTAATAAAGTGGAATTCTGATATCGTTCGAATGCAAAATTTACTTTTATTCTAAGGATAAAGAAATAGCTTTAGATAGATTCTCAGTTTGAGGAAATTAATAACTGGTTTGTAGTTCGTTAGTCTGAGGTGGAATATATTGAGTTTTAAGTAGGCTTTTGGTCATAGATTTAAAATATTCTCACTTTATTTTTATTATAGAGTTGATATTGAAAATGAAATTGTGTTTGATTATATTTTTTATAAAAATTATCTGAAATAATGTTCATGCCTGAATGCACTTAAATACAATTTTGAAATGAAAAAGTAAATTGAAAAACAAGTTATAAGCTGATTTTGAAATTTAAGATATAACGTGCCAAACATAGATTTTTAAATGTTTGTAACTTCAAGTTGAATTTGAAATTTCAATAAATATTGATTTTAATGTAAAATAATAAATTATTCAGTAAAAAAAGTGAATATATTTTCTTATGGCCAAGCAGATTCTGAGTTTTATGTAGTGATGGTAACATAATTATTTATACAATCGTGTCATCTAAAAGATAACGATAGGTAACTTATTTTACTCTCCGTCTTAATAAGTGTGATTTTTATTCTCTTTAGTTAGTTCCAAAATAATGACATCTTTCTATTTTTAGTAACAAGTAAATTTTAAATTTTTACTTAACTCTTGATAAGATGATTTATAGCCACACACAAATTGTCATAACTTATTTTAGACCATAATATCTAAAAAATCGTCCTTTCATTCTTAAACTCCATTTTCAGTAAAACACTTTCGCATAAATTGAATTGAAGAGAGTCAGATAGATTGATAACCTAGAAATAAATTAGGGATAAGCAACCTATAATTAATTAAATTACGTTGATGATTAAAAAAATATTTATATTATTAATATATATAACTCAAATTCTTAATAAATTAATTTATTATTTGGAACTTCTGAATCAACTGGTCAACTTGACCAACGGAAGAACAAAATTAATATTACTAATTAAATACATTTTAAAGCGAAATCTTATTGATCTTCAATACAATCTAATGATGTATAAATATATAGTTTACGTAGAATTCAATAAAGGTCAAAGTATAGATTATGATAATTAATATAATTCTGGTCAAAATAAGTGTACTGTTTTTTTTCATTTTAAAATTTCAGTTTATTTTGAACTAATCATTACAAATCATGTATTATGTACAAGTTCACACAGATTATGAATAAATAAATACCCTTTAAGGAATATTTAATAACTTTAATTATAAGTGCATTTTGTTTAAATTACTTGTCTTTTAAACATCTTACTTAATTAACACTTCATGAATCAACATAGTAATTATTAAGTAATGCAAATTTAGAAAGAAAAAAAAGTAAGATGTTTATTATTTCAATAGTGATTCATGGAGTTCAAATTTTCATAATCTAAGTGCGAAAAATTGTTGAAGTTTCGAACTTCATGAATGATTTATAGAGTTCAAATTCTACTAAAAAAAATTAAAAGTTTTTTCGTGTTTTAACTATGATTACTTTTATCAGAATTTTATTTCCGCACTAAAACTTAATGAATCTTGAATAATTTTAAAATGCTGAGTAAAACTAATTAGCAGCAACAATAATATTATATCCAATGGTAAATCCAACCTTGAAAGATAAAGAGATTGTTTTGGACCCTCGACTAAAACTGTTAGGACCGAACTAATCTGGTGTCATGCAAAATCTAACAAAACAATCCTCGAAAGATCATGAGTAAGAAGACAAACGAGAAATAAACTAAAAGACACAAATTTAACGTGGTTCGATCAATCGATCTACGTCCACAAGAGAAGATGAACAATTCACTATATAAATATGAGAGTACTAAATATCGAGAGAAATAACCTAACACAATTCACTCGGAATAAAAAGAGTTTCACGCAATTGTTAACGTAACACTTGTGTCCCACCATTTCTCTCCATACACAAAACTCTCAAAGTCCATAGAATTACATTGTGAATGTTCCTAAGTTAGAAGGAATAAACCTCTATTTATAGAGTCATAAATATATTCCTACAAGAAATGGACTAGCTAAATATAGTTGAGATTACATATTTTCCTTTTCCTAAAAGAAAAACCCAATTATGATAAGAAACTCTGACAAATACCCAAAAAAATATAATAGATAATTAGTAATCCAAATAATTGATATAGTATTTGCCAATTTCTTTTATTCATAAGTGGAAAAAGGGGAAGGAACATGATGGGCAACTTAGATTGTTGGTGCTGTTATAATAATGAAAGAAAAATGATTAAGTGACAAGGATGAATGCTAGGCCTTAGATATTGAAGTACCTTGAGGAGAAAAGGTAAAATTTAAAAAAAAAAAAAAAAAGATGTTAACAAAAAAGAGAACAATATTGATGCTAACCATTTAATTAATTCATTAATCTATTTAGGTAAACTATTCTAGCACATGATTCTTGCTAGTGTTAAAAAATTATTCAAATTTTAAATTTCACTAACATTAAATGAAGTTCAAATCTTTTCAAAAATGATTTGTGAATTTCAAATTGATAAACGTTCAAATTCCAATAAAGTTTTTCGAATTCTTTTGGCGTTTTAACTAGTATCAAAACTTTATATTTACACGAGAAAAATAACTAATTTCTAAATAATTTTAAAATACTGACTAAAACTAAATTAGCAATCCAAAAAATGATATTTGTCAAAAAAAAAAAAGGTATAATATTTGCCAATTTTTTTATGCATAAGTAGAAAAAAGGAAAGGGACATGATGGGCTACTTAGATTGTTGGTGCTATAATAATAATGAAAGAAAAATGATTAAGTGACGAGGATGAATCCTAGACCTTAGATATTGAAGTACCTTGAGGAGAAAAAGGTAAAAAAAAAGATGTTAACAAAAAGAGAACAAATTTATTGAATTTATGGTAACCTTTTTAATATTTCCATGATAGATATAGATTGTAATAATGGCTATCACATGAAAACATGGTGACAATTATGTTTTGCCCCTACTTTTTATATGTAACATTTCGGTGCATAGATTAAAGGAATGTTCCTGATCTTTAATTTTGATTTTCTACTAAAAAATTGCGGAGGTTTTGTTCAAAACAGGTAATATTATATCATATTAAAAAGGTAAAAATCTTATCAGCATTAGTTGTTTACATCGAACCAGTAAAAACTGTTATAGTTAAGTGATTTCATAAAGTGAAAATATACATTAGTTAATGATGGTTATATGATAGGTGTGAATATTTCCTCATCACATCTATTGACTTGATGTAAATATCAAGTGTGGATAAGTTCTTATCGTTAAAAATATAGGTTTGGATAGAATTAGCCTAGCAATTGATATTAGAATCTATAATTTCGAGATACGCGTACAAAGATTGTCGAGTGATGACGTGAAGCTTGGTTTACTATCTTTAGTGGCCTTCGATGGCGATAAATAATCAGACGATATGGGTGGCACACAATGTATCTTCATATAGGCTCATGAAATGATGTACCAAGTGGAACTTAGTTTAGGAGCGTTATGGGAATCATGTGTAGCTTAGCTCAATAGGAGGAGATTGTTGGATGTTCCATTGATAGTTGAAAAGAAAAAAGAAGCTACATGTATGAGACGGCAGTACACTCCTTAAATGATGTGAGACCTTTTGAAAGGAAAATCGTACATATTTAATCTAAAGCAGATAATATCATACAATGTTAAAAGAGAAACATCTATATGAAAACAACTAGCTCTTTTCTTCATGTCATACATGATTACAACTTGCTATCTTGTTAATTAATTACCCAAAAACTATTTACAATGTTTTAAAAGTAATCAAAATACTGAGGGATTTGATAAGGTTCTTCCCTTTGTTTCTTACTCAACTTTGGAACACCTCTAACACCTCTCATTTTCACCAAATCATTTGGTACTTCTGGTGGCTTAATTGACCTAATCAAAGCCCAATTTACACCTTTAAAAAACTCATGTTTCTTGATTTCAACACTACCTTGTAAACTCCCAATTCTCTTCTTTGGATTCTTCACAAGTAATCTACATATCAAGTCTTGAACTTTCACCATTTCTTCATACTCTTTGCTGCTACTTATCGCGATTCTTGGGAATGTGAGTGGCTTCTTCAGTATGTTGACGAGCGTTTTCTCATTATTCTCTCCTTTAAAAGGAGTGGTACCGAAAATAAGCTCATACAGAAACACCCCTAATGTCCACCAATCTACTGCACTTCCATGACCCTGCCCTGAAATCACCTCGGGGGCTAAATACTCGTGTGTTCCAACGAAGGATTTTGATCGAGCATTTATAGGTTCAGCAACTATTTCTTGATTCTGTTCTTGGTTTTCATGGTTTTGTTCTGTTTTTTTTGATAAAAAACAGGATAGAACTGGTTGAATTGGCATAGCACAGTATGAATTTCTTGGGGTTTTGGTAATGGATTTTGTTGTTTTCGACTTTACGAGTGTTGGAACAACTTCATCACATTTAAAAGACAGATCAAAATCTGAAAGCATAATGTGACCATCTGATCTTACAAGAACATTTTCTGGTTTTAAATCTCTGTATACAATTCCCATCATGTGAAGATATTCTAGTGCCAATAATATTTCTGCAGCATAAAACCTAAAAATAAAATAAAAATATCAGATCATCACAAGATAAAACAACAACGTAATCAGTATAGTCAGTACTGTAATTCTATAAGTGAAGTGTGAAGAGGATAGTGTACTCAGTACTATCCTATAAGATCATCGCAAGATAAAACAACAACGTACTCAGTGTAGTCAGTACTGTAATCCTATAAGTGAAGTCTGAAGAGGATAGTATGCATACCTTACCTCTACTTTGAAAGGTAGAGAGGTTGTTTCTGGTACACACTCGACTTACAAAAAATTCAAATAGTTCGGAGAAGAAAATAACGGAAGCGAAAAGGTCATGGCAAAATACTAAATAAAGTGGGTATTTATTAAAAGCTTGACATTAAAGCTTAGAGGTTAAAAAAGACAGATACAAATGCATGAATATTGTTAGGTGTAGCTACAACTATCTCATTATTTGTTATAAAATGACAGTAAATAACTCTATTAATTGAAGATTAAATATGTTCAGTTAAAGATAAACACGAACTAAACAATAAAACTTTTATAACATATGGACAAAAAAATGTAATTATGCCTAATCGATTTAAGTTATATATACTATGTTAATATTTATTTATTTTACCAAAGTAATTTAACTATAGTAATGAACTTACTATTTTCTCTAGGTAACCAATCAATATAAATAAGATTTTAAGTTATATAAACTATTAATTTTTTTTAATACCATCAAATTAATTTAACTTACTATAACATGTTACATACCATAACATTTATCGTAGGTAATCAACTACTTAATATTTAAACAAATTACATTTAACTACCTACCTTTTAAATGATCCCATGTCGTAAAAACTCTACATTGTTAGTGCCTAAAACTTAGCTGACGTTTAATCATAAATTTTGAATCAAATTTAAAAAAAATAATACTATGTTTGGCCATAGATTTTACATCAAATTTTAAAAACTTATCTTCGAAATTTATTCACTTTGACTCACAAAGGTTCATTTTTTTTAAAAGTAAATTTTTTGTTCAAATACAACTTCAAGCTTCAAATTCAACTTCAAAATATATGAACAAACGGAACATTAAGCTTTTATAATTAAAAATTGGTCTTTCAATTACAACATATAAGGATTTTTTTTTATACTGTCGATATATGTAACTTAAAAACCCGTTAATAAATCACTTACTTAGCAGAGGAAATGCTGAAACGTTTTCCGGGCTGCCGTTGCCGGACGGCATGCAAATCTCCGCCGGGACAATACTCCATAACCAAGCAGGAATAATGCGAAGCTTCAAATTGTGCATACAAAGTAGGCAAAAATGGATGATCAATAATCCCCAAAATCTCCTTCTCCATTTCCGCTCTCTGCAATTTCTTCCTTATCTCAACCGCTTCTCGATCCACAACTTTCATAGCGTAAAAACACTGCGGTAAACCAACAACCGGATTCCGAATTTCACATAAATAAACACTACCGATATCTCCGCCGCCGACTCGGCGGAGTAACCGGAAATGTTCGAGTTTGATTTGACCTGATTCGACTCGGATCCGTCGAATGAGTTCCCAAGGGATTTGATTTGATTTGTGTGGTTTGTGTGAGTTGGAGAAATAGGGGTTTTCATTGCAGAGTGAAATTGAACTCCGGCGACTACTGAAACTGCTGAGATTAGTACTACTCATCCAACTCCGGCGACTGGATTCCGGCATTGTTATTGAAGAAGAAGCCGTACTGTCTTTGTCGGATTCGTCTCGATTTGTGGTGGCCATTATGGTAGAGGAAGAGCACGTTTTTTAGTTTCGTTTCAGCTTTCTTCAGGCTTTATATATATAAAGATTTTTTTTACTATTCCCTCTATTCTAATTTAGGTGACGTAATCTTGACATAAAAAAATTACATTTTAAAGCTTATATTTGTCTGACAATAAATCATTTCATTGTATGTTAAATAAATATTTTAAAGTTGTATTGTTAAAAAAATATAGAAATATGTTATTTTTTAGGACAAACTAAAAGGAAAAGTAAGTCGTAGAAATTAAGATAGAGGAGAGTAGTTAATTTGATCGGGGTAAGTACTTGATCTTTTTTGTTTCAATTTATTTAGCTTGGTTCGAAGTAAGTGGACTAAATTAACTAATATTTGATGTAAATTGAAATATAAAATCTTCAAACTATTTCGATTTTACATATTTAAAATATAGAAGCTATATAAAAAATTATTATAAATTTCAAAAATTAATAATTAAAAGATATTTAGAAAATTATAATCTAAACATATATTTTTTGACTTGCCAACTAGTAACTAACTAAGAGCACGTTTGACCAATGGTAAGTACTCCTTCATCTTTAATCAAGAGGTCTCGGATTCGAACCCCCTTGAATATAGAGTAGCCTTTGTTAGGGAGCGTTTTATCCCCCAATGTGGGACTTTCCGGTGCGAATTTGGATTTAGTCGGGCTCCAATGTAGATACCGGACAATGGGTGGAAAACTAAAAAAAAAAAACTAAGAGCCCGTTTGAAAAGACTAGCCCGTTTGGATTGACTTATTTTAGGTGTTTTAAGCCAAAATAGCTTTTACGCAGTTTTAAAGTGTTTGAGTAAAGTTAAAAAATGTTTATAAGCACTTATTTTAAAGCCAAAATAACAAAAATAAGTCACAAGTCAGAAATCACTTATGATTTTTGACTTATAAGTCATAAGCCAAAAACCAATCTAAACAGGCCTAAAGTACAATAGCTTTTGAAGTCCATCCAAAGGGTCTCTAAAACGAAGTGAAATTATAAAAATATATGATATTTATGTCAAATCAAATAATATCATTTTAATAATTGAAAATTAATTATATAATTATATTGGCGATTAAGAAGGTATATATATATATATATATATATATATAAAAGCATGTATTTTATATTTATTAATTTGGTGAAAATATGTTGATGAAGTAAATATATTTCTTTAACTAGTCACAACTCAATATCATAGAATATATTGTCTATTTTAATCAAATAAACTTCATAAATTTATTTTTTAGCTACACTATCATTGGGCTTAAAAATAATTATATTATATAAAATTATAATATACCTTATAAAGCTCTCCACCATCCTCTCTCATTATAATATAAAATTCATTCTAAAATATCATATGCATTATTTTAAACTTTATTAATCTAGAAGCATATCAATCCTTTGTTCTCCTCTTTGACCCCATGTCATGGTGTCATACATTAATATATTTTAATTGTATACTTGGTATATATTTTCTTTCTCTTTTTATGCGGAATCATTATTATTTCAGAAAAATTAAAATGTTTTCTTTTCATGATTTTTTTCACAAATCCTATTTATAGTAATGGAAGAATTTTATTTTATTTATTTTTAAAAAATATTGATGAAAAGGCGAGGTAATTTTAAAAATGGATAGAACGTGTATTCCTTTTAACACATGGTATCACATTTGTGATACACCATTTATTTTTTTACATAACTTAATTGGTTAGGTTTGCTACGTTCAAAAATGTATTTAGTTAATTCAGCCTAATTTGATTCTTAATTGAGTATTATGTTGGTGTTAGTTTATTGTAATCCTCTTTCTTTATTTGGGATTAAGAGTAGCGACAATGTGAACATACTTACACAAGCAAAGTCAAATAAATAGAGAAGTATTGAAAACACTTTAAACTTGGCGTGAATGGTTAGTTTCGTCCTTGAACCGCTGACAGCCTTAAAAGCACTCTCTATTTGACTAACTGAACTTAAATACATCTCAATCTGCTACATGACATAGCAAGTGGTCTCAAACTCTTGTAGAAGCGTGACACTCTTAATAAAAAGTCGAAAGAAGTGTTGAAAACACTCATAAACTTAGGAGAAATCAGGGGTGCATTTCATCTACGTGACAAGATCAGTGGTGTATTTAAGTTCAGTTAGTCAAGTAAATGAATGTTTTTAAGACTGTCAATAATTTAAAAACAAACTAATAATTCATGACAAGTTTAAAAGTGTTTTCAATACTTATCTCTTGAATAAATGTGTGAAACTATGGTACGAAGGTATTAAAAGAAAACAAGATATGTACGTGAAAGAAAAATGGTCTTAAAAACCTACAAATGATATCTAGTACGTAGTCGAGGATATATGACTTTACTTTTACTTTATTTTATATGATGAGGATATAAAATAAACTTAATTCATATAAACGATCTCAACTTATTCCATATTGAGACATAATTATTATGTCTTTTAATAAATTTTAAATATCAAATAATTATAAGCAAAAAAATTGTACATTTCATGTCATCATTAATGATATAATTATAAAGCATGTGGTTTTGACAATGCTTTGCATATTTCTCGGGCAAAAGCTACCTATTACTCTTTAGATAATGAAATATATGCCATAAATCATGGGAAATTAATTACAACTAAAAATATTTTATATAATTGGGTGTCAAATTATATAGTAATGAGTTAATGACTATTTTAAAGTCGAAAACAACAATTTATCTTATAAAAATCAACATCACCATTAGTGTTATAATTATTACACCCTCGATCTCAAAATATTTATTACTCTCTTCATTTTATACCATCTCTGTCCACTTTTAATTGTTATGATTTTCTTTTTTAGAGTTAAACGATAAGTACTTTGACTAACATTTTACGATGTATTTTTTCATCATATTGACATGCAAAAAATTGCAATTTATAATACTTTTGTATAGTTTTTGAATATATAATTTTTTTTGTTTTAAGCATCGAATTAATGTTATCTGATTTCACTTTGAAAATTAGTAAAATTGACTTTCGAAAAGCGCAACATGACAATTTAAATATGGACGGAGTGAGTATTAACTTAATTTGTGAAGCAATATACACCTATTAAGAAAAATATTCAAAGACATAAATTAAATCATATTTTTCACTATTACTTTTTGTGAAATCATAAATATAATTTTGTAAGTAGTGCAATTTATCTCCTAAAAAAATATAAAACTTCATTAATGAAAAGGGTAAATATGGAAAAAAATAATCAAACATTTATCTTAAACTCTGAATAATTCAATTACTTTGAACAGTAAAAAAAGCTTCAAAAATTTTGTTAATATAAAATAGAGGATGTATGTTTTTCTCTTATACGTTTCTTAAAGAAATATGAATTAAGAGATTCTTATTTATGTATTAACGATAATTCTTGTTTATTAAATAATTACTACTACCTTCGTCAATATTTTATTTGGCACACCTTAGGCCTTAATAAATAAAATGATATTACTATATCACTTCTAATTATTATAAATTATCTAAATATTGAAATTTAGAATTTATGAAAATGACTAGTATTTAACAATAAAGATAAATTATGTATAAAATGATAAAACATCTCTTATTTTTCAAATCGAATAAGTAAAAATGAACAAAGATAGTATTAACAATAAAATGAAAAATATATTTAATTTTTCTTGAACTTCTAAATTAACAATCTCTCTAAGAAGATCGGTGTATATATACCTTTATCATTTATGACATATGAGATGAAATTGATATGTTGCAATTGTTGCTGAATTTCTAAAATAACAAATAATTTAAAATAATTATCTACATTAAAATCACGATAAATAATTTAAGATGAAAAGAAGTACCAGTATTATTATTATTATTATTATTATGTTTGAAGTATATAAATATATAATTCCAACTCCAATAACAACAATATTCATGACGAGTATATTCATGAAAAATACTCTCTTTTTTTCTACTTTTGACGGTCAAAAAGTTCTGAAATTTACTATTAGTATGAGGGAAAAAAACTTTGACAGAAAAAATAATAATTACAATTTATTTCATAAAAGCAGTAATAAAGCAGAAAGTGTACATGAAAATACCCGTGCTCTATTCATTGTCCACTAGCTTTATAGACTTATATACACGTACTCAAATATGGAATCACTATGTAGATTAATGATGGTAAATTTTATCGGATTTAAGTTATATATATCAATTGCGTATAATATATTTATATTATTGATGTAATATAATGTATAATAATAGATCAAATATTATTTACTTGATTTTTATATGTTTTACTAGATATAGGACCCCGTGCCAGCACGGGGCCCAATATATATATATATTTATTTTAATTTATGACATATTATGGAATTTGAGAAGTTATTGAATTTTTTAGAGAAAATGGTCTAAAACCCCCCCAATCTATACCCGAAATTCCAACTACACACTCCAACTTTAAGGGTGTCCTATTACCCCCCTGAACTTTATATTTCTCTATTTTCTACACACTTAAGTGCTAACCTGTCATAGGAGGTGTTCTCACCTCCTCTAGGCGCGTTAGAAGGTGAATTTTGACGAAAATTTTGACAAAAATTTCCTTTTTCTCCAACAATCATCTTCCCCACCCTTAAATTAGCCATTGTTTCTTCTCCATAGCAACAAAGACCAAATTCTCATACCGGATTCAACATTGTTAGTGCTTTCGTTTGTTCTCCCTCTTTTGCTGCTCGACCATTAGCCATCACTATTGCCGCCTCTGGCGAAACCCAAACCACCAACAAAATCCCGTTCTCCTCTTCCCCTCTCCTCTTATCTCTCCTATTTCGAGACAACCAGCAAAACTCGAATATCGCTTGACAAGCTCCCGCTATCAATATTCATCTTTGTTCCTTCTTCAAAATCACAAGGAGGTTGCCGCGGTGATTCAAGAGATTCACCGGGAACTCCACACACGCGTTCCGGGGGGTTTTCAAGCCGAGCGCCTCACAGAAATGCTGGAGGAGAGACACGGGGGGGAAAGGATGGGGGAAATCCTCCAGAGTCTCCAAACGGAGAGACGCCATAGCCCCTACTTTCGGGAAGTCCAAACGGATTTCCGAACCTTACGGGGTTCTGGAGGTACGGAGATGCAACTGCGAAAGGAATGGCAGTGGCTCACAATTCCATAGGATTTGAAAGAATTGGGGGAAGAAGTTATCTTAGAGATTTGAAGAAAATGGGAGAGTATATGAAAAAGTGGAAAGGAATTATAAAAAAATTGAAAAATAATAATAAATTAATTGAATTTTCACCTGTAAAATGCGTGAAGTTCACAGGCCAACACAGATCTGGCTATGGCTTTTTAGGGGTGTAATTATTACAGTTTTAAACAGTTCAGGGGGGTAATAGGACACCCTTAAAGTTGAAGTGTGTAATTGGGATTTCGAGTATAGGTTGGGGGGGTTTTAGACCATTTTCTCAAATTTTTATATGATTTTAAAAATATTTTAAATTTTTAGCTATTGTGATTTGTAGTACTTTTTTTTAACATAATTTTGAAAGAAATATTTATTACTCTGTTTGTTCTAATTTATGTGGCACACGCAGAATTTTAAATATTAAACATTTTTTATATGTCTCTTTAATATATTAAGTTGTTAATTATTGTACATTTTGAACCTAATTTTTTAATAATATATGTTATTTGCCATGTCCCAATTTATGTGACATTAATTGATAGATTTGTTGGAGTCGAGAGATTTATTTTGTTAATTATTGTAATTTATATTTTTTTTTCCGTCAATTTCAAACAATATATGTTGTTA